>PISX010009343.1:0-76200 GCA_004024625.1 Mellivora capensis
CTATTGGGATTTCATCAAGATCAAAAGCTTTTGCACAGCAAAGGAAACAGTCAACAAAACCAAAAGACAACTGACAGAATGGGAGAAGATATTTGCAAACGACATATCAGATAAAGGGCTAGTGTCCAAAATCTATAAAGAATTTATCAAACTCAACACCCAAAGAACAAATAATCCAATCAAGAAATGGGCAGAGGACGTGAACAGACATTTCTGCAAAGAAGACATCCAGATGGCCGAAAGACCCATTTTTTTATGGAGGACAGGTCATTTTCATGAGGCTGAAGAATGCAGTGAGGAGGACTTCCTCAAGGAGGGAAGAGTGTGAAGAACAATTGCCTCAGCTGAGAATGGAGGTATGAAAGAGTACTGAACACCAGCAGAACCTGAAGGTCACAGATCTGAAGAGATCGGAGTAGAAACTTGGGTACCAGAGCAAGTATATGCATTAGTTGAGAACTAATAGCAGATACTAGGATTAATATCATTTTTAATAAAAATAGGCTGATGGACTATCTGTGATTTCTTTTTCCCATCTTGCCTCAATTATAATATTCTTTTTTAAAGCCAGATGTAGCAGGATGGATGCCTGGTTTTAATTCACTTATTAACTGAGGCTTAACTTTTGTTAACCCTGTTGGACATATTTCTGTATATGGGCTAGGAGAACTAGAAATAGCAAATTGTTGTGGAACAACTAACTCATTCTCTCTACCCTCTGGAAACACTGTGCCATACAGTTGTAAGTGGTCAGTGTGAAAGTAGAGGTTCTTTTTGATTACTGTGCATTCAGACCAGACATACTAACTGGGTAAGTATCTGCCATGGGACCCTCACTCTTCTCAAGGGCCTTATTTCTCATTGCTGGAGGGATTTTACTGGCTTTAAGAGAAATACTACCTCATTTGCAGTGGAACACACATGAAAATAGCCAAAATGCAACATATACTTTATTATCCATTTATCCTGCATACCAGTGTGAATAGGGTAAGTACAGCTGTACTTAGTACCAGAGGTAACCTTTATGAATTCTGTTTTACAACAGATAATTACATTGTTCATCCTTGGAACTGAGCTGAATAAAGAAAGAGTGTTTTTAAGTCCATTACCCCTGTCCATTTTTCCAGGTTCTCTTCAAATGAGAGCGCTAAACTCGAACTTCCATGTTTCTGGAAGCCACCTTTTACTTTTTCTAAAAGAAATCATGAAGTACCAATCATAAAGAAAATTCTGGCATTAAAAAATCCCTGGATAAGCCTTCTATACCAATCATTTCTTTTTTTTCCAAAGTATCTCTTCATCATTGTCCAAGAGAATACACAATTTCATAGTTAAAATCATCATCCATTCTACTGTTTCCCACATTACATCATAATCTTTCCTTATGTTTTCAGATTGATAGTTTTAACACCTGGTAATTAACAATTTGAAACTGACAATGTCTGCCTTGCTGATTTAAGATAAAAAGAGTATGTGGTATTTATTTATAGATAGAGAATAAATGCAACTATAATCTAGCTATAGACTTGCATTGCTAAGGGTACTTAAAATAATATTTTGGCTATATGAGGGCTAAGTTCTTGATCTGACTGCCCAAGTAGTTTAAAATTGGTTTTGTTTTTGTGACGCTGGATATGAAATTTAGGTATAACTTTCTGACAGACAGTAACAATGTTAGATATGTCTAAAATAATGTGAAAATCCATCATAATTGACCATTCATATTGTTAAATATAAGAAGGAAAAGTGTACCTAAATATCTTTGTGATTCACCCATCACTAATCTCCTTAACACTGAGTGGCAAAACTCTCATGAGTGCCCTGGAGGAATGTTTTGGGAATCAGTAAGCCTTTGTACTTGATTCTTCAGCTAACTCTTTGGGTCGATGACAGCTGCTCTTGCAATTAGCCCTTCCCTTGACCTCATGGTCAACCACAATAGCCTTGGAGATTTCAGGAAGGGAAACTATTACTTTTAAGGTATCTGGACAAGACCTGCATGTGTGCAAATTAATAGGGGAACTGTTTTCTGTGCTTTATTCTCCTTTTTCTCTCTTGGTTACAAATTGTCCCCATCCATATGTGACAGGAACATCTGGTTACCTACTCTAATGGGTGAAGAAATGGATCTAACAGGAAGGGGAAGCCATATAATACTCCCCAGGAATGTTTAAAAGAGGATTCCTCAGCTCTTTTTGAAAACAGGAGTCTTAAGGGGACATCCTGGGCTGAATGCTAAGTTGTCTGCTCAACTTACTCCTTTAGTTCAGAGGTAGAACTATGTAAAATACAATGATACGTACTCGGCTGGGCCAATGGGATAACAATACAATAGAAGAAACACAGTTTTAACAGATTGCCATGATAGGTTTGTTATGAGCTAAACTTCTTGCCATCTTCTTGTCATTCTCAAATCTCCCCACCTCTTGAGAGGGTTGCAAGTCATGAGCATTGGGTCTCTTCTAGTCTCTGTCTGCAAAGCCGAGAAGGTAGACTGTGGCTCAGAATCTAGTTTGGAGTCATTTCAGATGTTGTAAATAAGCCCAGCTCTTTCTATCTGTCTTATTGCCCTTTGATTTCAGTCAGGTAGAGTTGTCCACAAGCCAAGAGAAGCAGAGTTGAATGGAAGAAGGTCAGTCATTCAATGACCCATGTCCGCATAAGGCTGACATATGAGAAACATAAGTGTGAAGGGCAGAGTTGGGATAATAAAAAAATAATGGCTGGAAAGGGATGTCCTTAGAGCAGGGTAGATGGAGATGTGATGCTGGGGGCTTGAGACAGAGGAGGGAGAGACTGATAGCAGGACTGCAGCCCAGGTGAGGGATGAGCTCCTTACAGAGCGGACACAGGCAGGAACGATGGTGGAAGCTTAAGAGGAGGTGGGAATATCATAGTGATGCATTTTTCTATTGCCCTTTCAAGCAGTGACTTGTGCCAACTTGCCTAAACAGGGCAAGGAGAAAAGGAGTGACAGAACTGAGTGATCATCTCAAAGGAAGTGGGAAAATGAATTCTCATTATTTTTCTGAAAGCCTATGGAAACAACATTCCTGAAATACTCATTCTCTTCCTTGGTCATACTCCCAGAATCTTTCATAACAAAGAGGGAGACACAACTACCTTTGCCAAGTATATTTTGTGTATGATGACAAATCTCCCTAAATTACTTTCCAGAAAAAGATGGAAGTATAAATTGATAAACACCAGGAAAGTTGAGTTGATAAAATAAGAACATTTTTATGCTGTAGTGGCCAAGTAGTGCCTAACATGTTATAATCAAATGATCACAGCAAAAATCATCTTTGGAATTATAACTTTTTTTTTGTTATGTTCAGTTAGCCACCATATAGTACATCATTAGTTTTTGATGTGGCGTTCAATGATTCAATCACGTATGACACCCAGTGCTCATCACAACTATGTCCTCCTTAATACTTAATACCCGGATACTCCATCCCTTCACCTGGCCCTCCTCTGAAACACTCAGTTTCTTTCCCAGAGTCCATAGTCTCTCATGGTTTGTCTCCCTCTCTGATTTTCCCTCCTTCAGTCTTCCCTCTCTTCCCCTGTAGTCCTCCATACTATTCCTTATGTTCCACATATGAGTGAAACCATATGATAATTGTCCTTCTCTGCTTGACTTATTTCACTCAGCAGAATCCCCTCCAGGTCCATCCATGTCAATGTCAACAGTGGGTATTCATCCTTTCCGATGGCTGAGTAATATTCTATTGTATCTATGTACCAAACTTTCCTGTTATACTTGTCTCGCCATATATGACAATTGTTTAAAATGTAGAAAGTTATTTTCATACTTACTCTCTAAGCTTCTTTAGTTCCCAAGACACACACAGAAACTGATGCCATAAAGAATATGACTTTATTTTACCAACTAAGTACTTATAGGACAATGTACTTAGGGTGACAACGGAGCTACCATATTACATAGAAAACATCCCATAAATGTTTGCCCAATTAAGTAAAAAAACAGATGGAGTTGCAACAAGTATTTAAATGGCACAAACATCCATCCAATAAATGAAACACTTAAAGGTAGTTGTAAAGGGGGGAAATGCCCTCCCCCCAGGTATACAACATGGAGAACCAGGTATAGACCAGGAGTCAGTCATTAATGACAGTGGTCATTCCAGGAATTCTTGATGAGATTAGCATTTTAAAATATTTCCAGTAGAATTAAAATGTAAATCCTCCCTCCCGTGAAACAGGAAGAATAGATGACTCTTTTATCTCAAGTTTCTTAACACACTGCCAAGCCTTGGGCAGCTGTCTTTATTTAAGCTCCATCAGAGCAGTGCCTGAGAGATTTTGGATTAGCCTAAAGTTGCTGCTTTGACCGTATTAATGATATTAAACCAATAAGTACATGGATTATTCAAATCGGTGTCCTTGAATGAGCTAAAGACCTTTTAACAGGTAACTTCTAAGTGCCAAGAAATTTGACTTAATTAATGCTAATGGCATTGATCTTTAATGAGAATTTTCCTGTAAGAAAGTTAATTGTTAGTTTTCTTTTCTTTTCTTTTCTTTTTTTTTTTTTTAAGATAGAGACATAAATTGTACTCCAGTTGTTCTCACCAGGAAGTCAATTTTGCCCTCCGACCCCTGGGAACATGTGACAATGTCTGGAGACATTCTTGGTTGTCACAACTGAAGAGAGGTGTGCTATTGGCATTGAATGGGTAGAGGTTATTTTACTAGACATTTTATAATGCATAGACTAGCTCAGTCTCACACAACAAGGGATGAAAGTATTTTAGTACCACTATTAGGAAACCCTAGTGAACAAATATAGAGATATATTATCATGCAATAGGAGAGCGCACACAAACAACTAAAGAAAGACACTTTGAAATTTTGATTTATGGTCATGAAAAATTCTGAAATAATACATTTCTTCTGTTTGTAAACTACTTCCTAATAATAAATTAGGCTTCTTTTGACGCTGCATTAACTGTTTAAAACCTCTAGGGAGCTATTCAGTATGTTACTACTTTGGTGTATTAAGTACAGCCCTAGGGTATTTAAAACGTTAATGGAACTTTCAAAAGTACCTAATTTACAACTGAGCATTAAGAGAACCAACACATGTGAAAAAGACATAAATGCACTCAAAAAGAAACACGTAAACAAGCTTAAAAGTTCAGAGGACACAAAGTGATCTGAGTTAGGTGTGTGTATAAGTGTGTTGAAGGTGGGGGGAGGTGCTTATTAGTTACAAATGGCCAGAGGTGAATTTTGACCTAGGTTTAAAGAAAAAGAAAACTGTGCATTATTTGAGAGAATATTCAGTAGCCCCTGTTAAGATAAAACAGAAAGTGGTTAATTGCTAATTCAATTTCCGGAGAGTTTTCAAAAATAAGAATTGAAGAAAGTGATTAGTATGTACTGAGTGAAAACTATTTGAAGTTAATTCATTTTTTGATGAATTTTAAATGGGTTTTTATGGTAATGTTTATAACGTTCTAGGTACCTAGAATATGGTTGATTAAGGTAGATCTGCTAATTCAAAAAAAAAATTGTCACATGTCACAAAATTAGCATGCTAATCACATGGGAGAAAAAGCTCATTCAAATATATGTTGGTACTCTTCGCTGAAAAGAACTGACAAGTTTTAAAGGTGGTGTCTTTAACTATGGGGGGTTATTTTTTTCTTTTTTTAAGATTTTATTTATGTATTTGACAGAGTGAGAGAGATCACAGGTAGGCAGAGAGGCAGGCAGAGAGAAAGGGGGAAGCAGGCTCCCTGCTGAGCAGAGAGCCCTATGCCGGGCTTGATCCCAGGACCTCAGGATCCTGACCTGAGCTGAAGGCAGAGGCTTTAACCCAGACCCACCCAGGCACCCCGACTATGGGGGTTTAAATACAAGAGGATAGTTTTCATTTTTGTTTTCCACAGAGATTTTTAGATAAAAGAAATAGCTCTGATTGTTAGACCTTTTCCTTTCCTTGAATATCCAACAGAGCACTTTCTACATATGCAAAGAGAGATAGGAGGCAGAATCAGAAAAGTGTGTGAAAACCAGAAGATGCACCATTGTTAAAATACTATAGTTAAGAGCAGATTTTTTTTTTTTTTTCTTTTCTAAATATGCTTTATACATTAACTTTGGTAGCTACAGTATTTCATCTTTTGGGAGACCTTGAGGAGTGAAAATAATTTCATAACTGAGTGATTATTAGGATTAGTTAAGAATTGTGGAATATGAACTCTTTCTCTGTCAGCCCCTGCTAACTAACTTTTGGCCACCTTGGGGACTAGAAATCCAAAGAGAACATAACTACTATCATAGCTACCAACAGGCTTACGATAATTAATCTTATGTGTCAACTTAGCTGGTTAAGACACCCACATAGTTGGTTAAACATTATGCAAGATGTTCCTGTGTATTTTGAAAATGAGATTAAAATTTGAATCAGTAGACTTTGAGTAAAAAAGATTATCCCTCACAATATGGGTGGGCCTCAGCTAATCAGGCCATCATAGAAAAAGACCCTTCCAAGAGAAAGAGGAAACTAGCAGCAGACTGCCTCTGGAATCAAAGTGTAGCTCTTCCCTGGCCTGTTCTTCCCTGCAGATTTTGAACTTGCCAACCTCCACAACCATGTGAGTCAAATCCTTAAAATAGGTCTGTCGAGAAAGAGAGATCATATGTGACATATCTGCATCCATCCATCTATCTATAAATACCTATGAGATAGTATTTTCCATACACTTATGTGATAGTAATTGTATACATATATGATAGTGATCATATACATATGTGATAGAATTTATGTATCATGTGTGTGTATATGCTACTGGTTCTGTATCTCTGGAAAAGCTTCACTAATACAAGATCACAGATCTAGGAGGCAGGAAATGTATATACTCCTTTCTCTTATACTCCCCTCCCTTCTGTGAATATTGGATAAATCTCTGATTTGATCTGGTTGTACCAGATACTACAGTAGTGGCTGGGGACATGACACTGAGCAAAATGAAGACATTATCTCTGCTGTTACAGAGCTATAACACATATGCTGATCTAACTAAAAGTAGACTATAAGGCAAGAAGAAATACTGGAGATAAGAAGGGATATTTCATAATTGCTAGAGGTAAAATGGGACATTTGGTATACATTACAGGCCTCATATAAATATACCAGAAGCCAGAGCTTCTAGATACATGAATGGATAGACCCAAAAAGATAAGTAGATGAATCTACAAAAATGGTGAAAAACTTCAACACACCAGAACAGGAAGATATAAAATGAATAAAGGTATAAAAGATCTGAATAATTAACAAGGATCAGAAAATTATTAAAGTTGATCTAATTCTTGTATATGTGACTAAAATTTTCTTTTTATGAGTCATGGGATGTTTACAAAAATTACCCATAGGGTGCTTGGGTGGCCTAATCAAGTAAATGCCCGACTCTTGATTTCGACTGAGGTCATGATTGTAAGATCGAGCCCCACATTGGTTTTATTGTGGAGTCTGCTTGAAATTCTTTCTCTCTTTCCCTCTGCCCCTGCCCTTCCCCCTGCTTGTGCACATGCATGCACTCTCTTTCAAAATAAATAAATAAATTGGTTTTAAAAGATCTATAAAAATTAACCATATAGTTGATCATAAGTGGATCATCAGAAGATTTTTTTTTTCAGAACTTGAGATAATTTAGGATATTTTTCTGAGAAGTCTGAAAGTAAGCTAGAACCAAATAATTAGAAATTTCCCAATAGCCTGAGCATTAAATAAAACATTAAACAATAAATTCCACATTAATATGTGAGTTAAAGGAGGAAACAAAATGAAAATAAAGAAATATTTTTAAGTGGGTGGTACATCATATCTAGAATATAGCTGAGGCAGTTCTGAGGGGAAAAATGTACACCTGAAGTACATATTAGATAAGAAGACTAAAATAAATGATTAAGTTTCCACTTCAAGATGCTACAGCAAAAGTAGCAAACTAATTTTAAGAAAGTGGAAGAAAATAAATTGCAAAGAATAGAAAGAAATAAATTTTAAAAATTTTGAATATAGAGAATTCAAAGAAGCAAAAGATTGCTAGATCTATATCTAACATCTTTCCCATCAATCCTTAAACCCATCTTTTTTAAAAAAATATTTTATTTATTTATTTGTCAGAGAGAGAGGGAGAGAGAGAGAGCGAGCACAGGCAGACAGAGTGGCAGGCAGAGGCAGAGGGAGAAGCAGGCTCCCCACCGAGCAAGGATCCCGATGTGGGACTCGATCCCAGGACGCTGGGATCATGACCTGAGCCGAAGGCAGCCACTTAACCAACTGAGCCACCCTAGCATCCCCTTAAACCCATCTTTTGATGAATCTCAGATTCCAGAGGAGCTAACTGAACCATAAAGGCATTCCTCTCTTTTTCAACTGATGTCATCAGCCAGATGTCAGCTCAGAATAACGTCTGTGTGGTGTCTCAAATCACCTGCAAATTAGATAGTAGAGACAGTCAAGACATATGACCAACATCAAAGTATCATAAGTAATGTTTAGAACTTACTTTGTTTCTAGCTTTCTTACTGGCCTAGACCTAACCAACAGAATGTTCTCAAGGATCAGTTTGTCTGACCTTAGATAACTAGATGATGTTTTATCTTAATCGATTGTTTAATTTTTCTGAATAGCTTTCCCTGATGAAACCAGATATTTTAGTAATTGCACTGATTCTACCTTTGGGACCCAGTAAATGATTGAGGACAAGTCCACTGCTTAAACTATTTTCATGGATTAATGTATGCTGCTATTAGCCCTCTAACACTTGTGCTATTTTATTTGCTATCTGAGCCATAGTCAGGGATAAATCGCAGAATATATAGTTCACTTTGGAAACTCCTATCCAAGGTAGAATTTGGTACAAACCAGTGAAATCCAGTGTCTCAGGCAACTTCTAATAAGCAGACATAGTTTTATCTTAATAAAATACAAGCAACCTGGAAGTTTGCATTGAAAAAGAGCCAGATGGCCATATGTAAAGCACAGGTCTAATTTTGATGTGATGAACACGAACACAAGAGGGCATCTGATTTCATAAGAAGAATAGCCCCATGGGTATGAAACGACATTGGGATACAAACACATTGCCTCTGGTAACTAGTTGCTACAAACTGTTGTCTGGACTTAACTGGTCTTATTACATTTTGGATAGAGCTGACTTGTGTAATCATCTAATTGTTACATGAAATCATTTAATTGTTACATGAAAAATAAGTTTAACTATAGGTCCAGTCAAGACACAGAGATGTGTTGGAATTAAAGATATTAATTTTGCTACTAAATAGAACAGGAGGTGTGATTATTACTGTGGGGCTGTGTTGGGGCTTCTATATCTGGCTATAAAATTCTTATTAGAGAGTCCTGGTGCCAGATGACAAATTCCACATTTGGAAAGATTGTGAAATTGCTATGAATGTTTGGAAAAGAAAATCTGGGACCTCAGGGGTTTAGAGGATATAGTATAATTGAGAAAAAGACAAAATGACTATATGGTCATTTTAATTGCTTAATTTATTAAAATAAGACAAGGAAATAATACAGTAATAAATCAGCAAAATAAATGAAGAAAATATAAGAAAGAAAATAAGAAAATATAAGATGGTCATCCTCATCATAGGTCTTAATTCCAAGGTCTCAGAAGGAAGTTATCTACACCTGATACCATCTTCTTGATCTGAAGATATTTGAGACAACTCTCTACATTTAGACTGAAACTATTTTGAGGGATTTTAGCATATGTTAGTCTCAGAGCCAGATATCCAGTGGGGATGGATATCCAGGTTGTAAGATCCATAGCACATTTCTATGAACCCATGGAAAGCAGGCTCTAGAGTCAAAGAAATTGTTAAAGTAACAAAATGGCCCTTTCAAGGACTTCAGTTTGTGGCTTTTTCTATGTATCTAATCTCCTGGCTGTAGATCACATCAGAGTATATCCAGTTCTGTCACTTTAGAATGGTAGTTTATACCTGTTAGGCATAAACCCATGTTTGTGATAATCATTATTTATAACACTTCACAGAAACAGAATAAAACAAGGTTAACTCTGACAAGGAGAAGTTCTTAGATTGTCAGTGCTATTGGGGAAAAAAATATACAATACACAGTTCTTAAATTCCTTTTTTAAAATTTTTGTATGGAAGCAGGAACTAATTTTTCCAGAAGATTGCCTTTGGTATGAATTTTATTGCAAATGACCAAGGCACTAACTTGTACAGCTGTGTCATGATCACATGTCATGTCCATCCCAATCCTTGAATAAGTGGATTTTCAGTGCCTTCATGTCCCATCAGACCAGAGAACCAGTCTTCCATCTCCTTGACTTTTATTTTGTCACCTACTCTCCACTCCTATTTCCTAGTCTCTCTAACAATTAGTACCCATGACTGCAAATATCGGGCCCTAATGTAATCCAGGAATGAATATATTGGATAGTTCATGCAGCTGGCAGGAATCAGGAGAACACAGTTCTAGAAGTGGGCAGAAACCAAAGGTTGCCAGAAATGTTGCCAAGACCCATAAGAACATCTGGTTAAAAAATGAAGATGTGGTCCATATACACTATGGGGTATTAGCCTCCATCAGAAAGGATGAATACGCAACTTTTGTAGCAACATGGACGGGACTGGAAGAGATTATGCTGAGTGAAATAAGTCAAGCAGAGAGAGTCAATTATCATATGGTTTCACTTATTTGCGGAGCGTAACAAATAACACGGAGGACATGGGGAGATGGAGAGGAGAAGGGAGTTGAGGGAAATTGGGGGGGAGATGAACCATGAGAGACTATGGACTCTGAAAAATAACCTGAGGGTTTTGAAGGGATGGGAGTGGGAGGTTGGGGGAGCCAGGTGGTGGGTATTATGGAGGGCATGCATTGCATGGAGCACTGGGTGTGGTGCAAAACAATGAATACTGTTACGCTGAAAAGAAATGAAAAAAAAAAGGCTCTGGCCATGGCTCCAGAATGATGCCCATTTCAACTAATATCATCACTACCAATGCCACTGCTAGTGTTAATGATACAAAACCACGGGGCGCAGAACAAGGGGTTTCCTGACCCTGCATCTGTACGTCACTTCATCTAAACTCAAAGTTCAGGATGGAGGTTTGAGGTGGCCAAGCACAGACTGTGTTTGTGTTCTAGATGCCGGGGATCTGGGGAAGTTGGAGGCACAAGGAAATATCTCATAAATACCAGAGAAGTTTTAGATGTTGGCATGAAGAAATGACACATTTCTAGTATGGAAACTATAACACGATTTCCACCTAGAGTTGGTGGTAGTAAATCAATAGATATATAGATATATGTATGTATATATATTTACATACATACATACGTATAAAGTACAAAGATCTTTCAGGCTTTGAGAGAGGAGCTCTTTATTTATATGGCTTAAATCTTTATTACTTCTTGTCTCTTTTATATGTTACTATGACATAGAGTCCTAGCAATATCATAGTGTCCACAGGAAAGAGAAAATATCTTCTAAATCTAGCATCTTCTACAACTCCAAACAGAAGCTGTTGTACAGAATATGTCCTTGATAAGTAGCTATTGATTTATTGATCCTTTCTGTCAATATCTCCTTGAGCACTAATTGATTCAAGAGCAAAAAGAAAGCTTGGGATGTCCGAAGTAAGCAAGCTGTGAAGAAAACTATGGCTATCAAGCGAGGGGAGGAGAGGTGTTCAAAGACTATGGCATTGAATCCAGTAGGTATTAAAGAAACTCATGGTTTTCTTCCTTTGAAATCCAAGGAAAACAAATGGAAATCCTAAACATTTCAGATTGAAAATTGAACCTATACTGTTTCATTTCTTTAAAAGCTTAGTGCAAATGTGATATCTGCTAGTTATAATACCGTATTTAACCATCTTAATAACATGCAGTGATTTTTTTTTTATCCTCTCCCCAAAAGCATAAATCAAGGAAAAATATACTATTTTATCCCAGGCTAAAACCAGACTCACCTGCTATTAGGTATGTATAAATTTAACTTGTGAATCTAGACTAAAATAATCTTGTAGAATATCTTATATCAGCTTCCTTCATAGATTCCATTTGTGTACTTACCATTTTGTACTAGTGAGGATTGACCAACAAAATTATATGGATTACACAGACATCAACCGATAAATTTTACCCATGCAACTAGGGTAAAACAATGACCAGTTATTCCAGTGGCTGGCCTAATTGTATTTTTCAAGTGAATTCTGAGGAGGCAAATGCTCAGAAAGAAATGTATTGAACTCTTAAAAGCCCAAGAACATTTCTTAATTAAAATGTCATTGCTGAAAAATTCAATTATGCTTTAATGTTTACTCAGCTGGCTATATTGACATATAGAGATGTATTTCAACATCGTGGCAATGTTGAATGGTCTATGATTTTAATATGCAGAACTTTTTAGTGATTATGGAAAATAACCATGAGGCAGATCAGCAAAGGTCTAAGTAACCTAGGTCATGAGTAAAAACTGTAAGTGAGAAAATGCAAAGATAAAAAATAAAGCAAAGCAAAAATGGGGTTTTTAAATAACTTATTGAAAAAGAAAAAAAAAAAAACTTGATGGGAAGGCACAGAAGTAACGATGATAATATCCTTACCTATCAAAATAAATGTGTCCATGAATACAATGATGCTTGAAAAGGGAGCCTGGTGTGTGGGGGTGAAGTGCGCATGGGGAGAGAAGAACAAAGCTGAAAATAACATGGCATAACCACAGCGATCTCGAGTCTTCAGGGAGAATGAGGCTGGGTTACCCAGAAGCAAACATGTCATGGACAGTGGATATGGGGATGGTCTCATGGTCAGCTACAGTAGAGATGATCTGGACCAAATACCCACATGCTATTCCTGATCCCCATACTAGACCCCTGGGGGATTGATGCATAGAGGACTCCATAAGGAAAAAGGACATCGTCTATTGCCAGATAGCATTTGGTGCTCAAATCATTCTGAGGCCTCCTACCCCTGAGAAGCTGAAATGAACCTACTTGGCCACAAGGCTTTCCTGGCCTCTTTAGTGCAAGTCGTTGTCCACAGGCAGATTTCAGTGGCCTTTGTCATTGCTCTCTATATCCAGGCCTGCCACCTGCATACTGGCCCTTGGGGTCTCTGTAAACTGTGAGAAGATTTGCAAAAGGGGGCACAAAGAGCCCTTTAACTCAGAGTCAAAGCAGATCTTTTCCCATGGACTATTCCGTGTTTCCCATGTGACCCTTCTAGAATTAGAGAGGCCAAATGATCTAGACCACTGGTTCTCCAGCTTGGCTTCCTTTGAAATCAACTGGGTAGATTTTAAAATCTAACAGCTGCCTTGCCCCCACCCCACCCCCAGAGATTCAAATTTAATTGATCTGGGTTTATGGCCTGAGTGTCTATTAAAAGCTCCCCAAGTGATCCTAGTAGATAGCCAAGGGATTTAGAACCAAGGGATTTAGGCCACAGGTAATCCAAATTTGCAAACAATGAGTGACCAGTAAAAGCACATGTAA
This sequence comes from Mellivora capensis, assembly GCA_004024625.1. Taxonomy (NCBI): domain Eukaryota; kingdom Metazoa; phylum Chordata; class Mammalia; order Carnivora; family Mustelidae; genus Mellivora; species Mellivora capensis. The sequence goes on from PISX010009343.1 coordinate 13,537, forward strand.
CCTAGAAAGTTGAAACACAGAGAAGAAAAAAATGATATAGTAAATGACAGAAAACCATGTGAAAGAGCTTTTTTATTTCTTTGCTGCATTAGAGAGTTCCACTCCCCACTAATTCCAATTGCCTGATCTATTTTATTTTTACTCTGCTTTGAATTGGGGAAGAGATGACCCCACCACGATCAGATTTCTCTAGATGTACAAGCATTTGCTTATTGGCCTTTTTGTTCTCACTCAAAGATACAAACTCAATTAATTTCCTATCATCATTCTCTTCAACAAAATTGAGGCTTGGTTAAGATAAATGGAAAGAGAAAAAAACCCATCCCTTGAAAGAATATCTTTATTATAGGTGGTCAGGATTCCTCAGGACAAAATTTTCTTACTTTTTAATAGCATGTCCGTTAGAAGCTGGCCCTTGTGATCAAGAAATAAGTTTGCACTAAGGAAACTTGACAAGAAGGAACTCTGCACACATTAATATGCTTGGGTGGCAGGAAATAAAATTCGACTCAAACAGGCCTAAACAGCAAACATGTATTGGCTTATATAAAATGGAAAATCTAGAAGTCAGGGAGATTTAGCTATAGTTTGGACAGGATCCCCCTTCCATTTCTCCATAGTTCTCCCTATTCTGGCTTCTTTTCTATATTGGTCTAGGCCCCAGGCTAGCCTCCCTTAGGGTGACAAATGACAACTGCTCTTACAAGATCTGCTGATTTGGTCCTATTCCTCTGCAGCAGGAAGACATCCCCTGTTCTGGCTGTGAGCTTGCAAGAAATGGGAGCCCCTCCTATACTTTGGCTTCAGTCCCCAGCATGCAGATTCTAGAATTGTATAGTCCTCAGTTCAACCATTTGTGCATCTTTGAACCCATCACCGTGCCTGGTAGAATGGACAGATGGCCTTGAGCAACTTAGGGCCCACTCCTGAGTCTGTAGGTGGGGTAGACTTTCCAGAAGCATAGGAATCTCTAGAAGTAGAAAAATAGAAATAGAAGGAAAAAGAGAGAGAGAGAGAGAGAGAATGGGGCAGACTAATAATAAACATGGACAACATAAACTTTTAACAGGGAACCAAGGGAACCTGTGTAGCTGAGTTCCAATTTAAATTCTGCCCACTCGTTTTGTGTCCTTGGCTGAACCAGTCACTCGCATTGTTAAAATGAGAGTGTTGGATAAGGGAATCTTATTTCTAAGATACTGTTCAAACCTAAAATCCCTTAAATTTATATCTTTAAAACATCTTGTGCCTGAGCTGCTGGTTTTCAGTCCTATTTTTTAAGAAGCATTTAAAGAAATAGATCTGATTTATGGTCTTGGGTGAAACTATCAAAGGAAATTAAAGAATGTTTCCACTTTTCTTTGGTAATGTGGGTACCTCTGATCCTTTGAGCCAAGTTCTGTTTCCCTTCTACTGTTTCCCTGGGTGACTGATAAATTAGAGCAATTTCTCTGACTTGGATAAGAATGGATTTTCCTATATTTGTTTTAGGACTTCCTAGAATGATTCACTTTGCTACCACAATTCTGCTGCACTCACAAAATGTTATGTGACACTGCTAAGGTAAATTTATTGAGGCTTTCAATTTTAATTAGTTTTTTTCTCATATTTTCTCTGAAAAGTTAATCCCCTTTTAATGAAATTGTAAAATATAAGCAAATCGTACATGACACTTTTATCACCTGCTCATTTGAGATCAAAAGTCTAACTGTACTGCCTTCTAAAATTATACCAAATTTTAAGTGCATATTAAAGTGGTAATTTTTATCTGAGATCAATGGTTGAGCTTTAATTTATTTGAGCAAAATAAAACAATGCAGATAATGGGTTAGTGCTGCATTTCAAAATGTTTTATAGTGCTAAGATATTATTTCAGTGATTTTATCACTATTCAAAGTTTGGTAGGAAGCAGATTCTTAACTTGAAAACTTAATGGGTTTAAACTTTCCATCAGAAAAGAATCTGCCAAATAGCTCCTCTGTAATGAAAAAGGGAGACAGTCTCATATCTCTTCCTAGTTTTATGATGTAAAATAGTACCCGCTGTTACATGTGGGTGATTGTAAAAATCTAGTGCATGTGTGAATTTGCCAGGTTAATAGGGTTATTACTTCAGCTCAGTGATAAAGAAAATATTTGTTCTCTAATCTCTCTTCCCAATTTTCCAACTAAATCTCTTACCTCTACAGCCTGGATGGCATTTTTGGACTTATGAACGGCGCAGTCATATCCTCCATTTAATTTGGGCACCCCAGTTCATATTGTTTCAGCTTCCCTCTTTATTTATGATCAAAGCAGAGACCCACTTTGTAGCGTTATGCTGACAATTTACAACTAGCTCATAAATGCCCCTGGTCTCGTGATTTATGGTGAACGCCCTACTTGCTGTCCCTGACCTCTCTCTCCCAGGTCCCCATTCATTGCTCATCTCAGGCAACCAGTTGAAATTAATTAGCTCAGGTACCTGTTGATAAAGGAAAACCAGCATTTAAACAATGTCTACATTAACTCCGGCTCTCGAGGCCAGAGTGTCAACGTGGAAGATAACCATTTGTCATAGTCTGGCCTGAGAACTGCTTAGAATATAACTGAATTTTGTTGGCAATTCTAGGTAACACTCACCAGAGGAAAAATAAAAGGCAAAACAAGTTTTGGTAATGAAATTAATTGAGAAAAAGGCAGTCTGACTGTCAAAAGAGAGGAACCTTGAGAAGAAAGACAGCTTCTAAAGGTCAGTACTCAGCGTGTGTAATCTTTACCATCTGTGTGCAGGCTGCTAAGATTCTAAGACTGTCATATACAGTCTTTTTTTCTGAAAATAACAGACAAGGAAGAACGGGGTTGCCCAACAGGGAGCCTGGATGTACTTAGCAGGATAGAAAATGAAAACACTATATGGTATAAACTTAGGATGACCTTTAATTTTCCTTCCCCTTGACCTACATGGGTCCACGGATAGTTTCAGAAAAGCGGTGCCATGGCGAATTGAAATAATTCCATCACCAATGAAATGTAATGTTATATTTACAAGGTGGAACACCAGGCAGCTCGACTTAGCGTAAGTACTCACAATCATCTGACTGGATTCTGATGGAGGCCAACAAAAGTTTCTCCAATTTTTTTTTTTAATAGAAAATTAAAAAAAAAAAAAAAAAAGTAAAAAAAAGACTTGTTTTCTCTTTGCCTAAATGTTTGACAGTTGTATTAGAGATCTAGAAAGTTGCCATTCCATATCTAGTGATATAAATTTCTCCTGTTAGAACATTTTTTTAAAGATTTTATTTATTTATTTGTCAGAGAGAGAAGGAGAGAGAGTGAGCGAGCACAGGCAGACAGAGTGGCAGGCAGAGGCAGAGGGAGAAGCAGGCTCCCTGCCGAGGAAGGAGACTGATGTGGGACTCGATCCCAGGACGCTGGGATCATGACCTGAGCGGAAGGCAGCTGCCTAACCAACTAAGCCACCCAGGCGTCCCAACTCCTGTTAGAACATTTAGATGTTTGATGTTATATATGCTTTTGAGAAGATTTATACCAAATATAGGAATGTCTTTCCTTACTAAAAATGATAATTCCATAAACTCTCATTTCTGTAAATCTGTCATTTTTTACACAAATTAGAAATTGTTGAAAAAGAAAAAATATATATTTATATAGATGGATGTATAATGCATTTACATACATATTTGTATATGTGGATGCAAATATCATATAACAATTCTGTATCATTTATTACATAAATCATCATACATAAATTTTAGATAATTTTATCAGAATTTTATGTATCCTGATCAATTAATTTAAAAAAAGCATAAAAGACTTTCCCATAATTATATACAAAGTCAAATGTTTTCAATCTTATTCTTGGAATTTTAACTTTCATTTTTTACCCTAAAATCCCTAAAAAATTTAGAGATTTTCAGTTCTCATTCTAACTTGTTCTGTAGTTCCACTTCCATCTATATATCATCTCATTCAAAGGGCTCTTTTTTTCTGCATATTACTCCATTTATTCTTACCACATCCAGGAGATTCCAGAATGACCATATGACTTTAAAAATCCATAATGCAGACATAGTGTCATAATAAACCATCATCCTTGAGTTCATCAGAGCTCTTTTCATCACGACAGGGGTGGCAGATTTTACGAAGTATTTTGACATCTAAACTTCATAGACAAAGTCAAAGGTTAAGTTATTTGTTTTGCTCTTTTGTGAATTCTCTGCTTTGTTTTAGAAACATGAAATAGGAGGCTAGCCTCTATAGCATCTGTCACTGCTCCCACAGCCTCCCGGGAAAGTAGGATCCGTAAAATCTTAGACATAACAAATAATAGCACTCTCCAAATGCTAGTGAATAAAATACTCCACCTCTTTAGAAGAAAGAGATATTTTAATGGTATTCATTAGGGTGACCTAACCACTAGCTGGCATGCTTTATGATACCTCTCCTGTGTGATGTCATAGTGTGAACACATGAAAAGAAGGCTTGCGGATCGCATTGTCTCCTCTCTCCACAGATTTAAAACACAGTACCCTTTGTTACCCCCCTTCTCCAGCCTCCTTTTTGGTTCCCTCCTCTTCCTCTTCCTCTCCTTTTTCCTCTTTTCCTCCTCCTTGCCCTCCCTACCAAGGACACCCCTAGCGAGCCATTCCCTTCTACATTCTGGAGGCAATTTTGTTGGTTAAAGCTCCCACGAGATTACACAAGTGGGTTAGGTTTATTTTCTTATTGTTGCTTTGACATCATGAGTTACATATTATTCTCCTCAACTGGTTATGTTGACCTAAAGACCTTTCTTTTTGGAAGAATGCATTGTTTTATAACTAATCATTATAAATAAATCATCTCAACTAATGAAAATATAACCACCAGAATGAAAATCTGGTGCTAGGAAAAAAGAAACAGGGAAAGAAAGAAGCTGTTTACACAGAGGCTGTTAAATAAATGTCTCTTTCCCTTAGTTTTGGGGAAAGGGATCTCACCATTAACAAATGATACTGCTCTGAGCCCATTATGTTGAATATTATATGTCACTGTCAATCACTTTGCAATCCACAGGGCAATAATTCTCCATAATAACTGCCAACTCTAGTCAATATATTTGCATCGTTTTACTTTAGAGGCTTATGAAATGCAAATGAAAATTCTAATAATAATGCTTCTTATTTAATTAGTTCTGCCTGATGGATATTCTCTTTCTTTAGCAAAGCTTTAAAAATAAGAATTCCAATTCCAAGCCTGATATGGCCATTTGCCTCTTCTTTGTTTGTGTTGCTGGCCCATTCATTGCTTTGAAGTTGCCCACCAAGGAGAAAGCAGTCATAACATGAGAAATGAGACCCTTTCTTGAGAGAAGGGCCAAAAAAGTGTCTGCCATATTATTTTAAACTCAGAGAAAATATCATACCCACATCATGTTTTTAAGTAATTAAAAAAAAATATTTGGGAAATGGATACTGTGTTTCCTTCAGAAGCCACTATGAATGCCCTACCCTGTTACCATAGTGGATATGTGTGCATGGCTATCCAGCATCCCTCATTTTGGGAAAATACTGCTCCCCCTCACTTACGGAGCCTGGAATCTGCTCAGCCCTGTGAAAGGCTACCCTTACTCACCTGTTTTCTATATTCCTTCCAAAATCTTTGGCTCCCTGGAGCATGACCTCTGATCAGGATTGGCAAGGAGGCATGGCAGTCGGAGCATAATATGGGAACCTAAATTTATACCCTGAGGATGATGCATTCATCAACATTTGGGAACAATATGTGTCACACGCATGTGGTATGAAGAGCCTCTTATAAGACACTCCAACCTATCTCTATCACTGATGTGACACAGTTTGAAACTGATTTATATCTTTGGGGGAAAAATAGTAGTCTTTTTTCTTTTTACTTTTTTTTTACAACCCATTTCCAGTTACAAATTTCACATGGATCCAAAAGTATATTTTGTAAAGAAGTGAAGCTGCACTAGTAGAACATACTCGAGCTCTCTCTCCTCTCTCTCCACTCCTTCTCTCTCTCTGTTTTCTGCTAGATCTCCTCATTTCCCAATCTCTTCCACTTGACATGAGTCTCAAGATCATTCTATGGAAACATGTCTCTTCAGACTTAAAATTACAAAACAAAGACATTGAATTATTGGATCTCTTCAGGCTCAAACATTCCATGTAATATATACCAATAGTGGGACATTCATTTCATTAATAAAACTATACAGAAATGGGTGGGCAGATGAAAGAAAAGATGGCTGGCTGAAAGCAATTAAATATTGATGAAGGAAAGAATGGGATAGATCATTCTGGAGTTCTGAGTAGAGCTAATTGACAGAAAGGCTGAAATTAAGGGGAGCACTGAGATGCTAACAGCATTATAGTGGGTCCCTAAAGAAAAGAAGTTGATTTAAGAAAATAGTAAAAATAACAGACATGGGGTCCAGAACATTTCATCTGCTTCCCAACTTTGCTGGGGGGATGGGTCTGGCACAACCGATTTCTTCCTTGACTCAGTATTATATAGATATAGTCATTGCTGAAAATAAAGGTGGACCCATTTGGGGCATTAAGAAACTGCCACCCACACCCATATGTGCTAATTTGTTTCCTGCCAAAACATGTCTTTTAAATCATGTAGGCTGTGCTAGGGGAGAAATCAGGCAGCGTGTTCGGTGGGATGTGGAGGAATATTCATGAACTCATGGGTCTGTGACTTCCCACAGGAAGTTTTGGTTTCTGCTTTCAAATTAACCTGTCCAGGTGCTGCTTAGAGGCTTACAGATTATGGAGATCACCCCAAAATACCTGCAGTAACTGCTTTTGTAATTAAGATTCAGAATTTCTATTAGAAAACTCTTAAATTGTTAGCCGAACAAGAGGCAGAAATCACAGAGCTCAACACATTTATTGGACACAGGGGTCTAGATAGGTTTTTCCAGTGTCAGAGAGGGACAAACAAAACAAAAACAAAACCTATAGATCACACTTAAACCCTCAGGGTAAATATGAACAAAGAATAAACTCTATTTTTCTAAGCCATCTGGGTGTAAACCTTTTCTCCCCCCTTTGCCAGAAACCATAGTGTTTATAGGCATGTTTTACTGGAAATCTGCTGCTTCTCACAATGTTTCCTGCACAACTGTCTTAGTAAAACTACATCTGGAAATGACAAGCACACAGTTGTAAATCTGGAAGTCAGTGTGTTGTTATAATAGCTTGCAGCTACAATATGGCCGTCTTGCTGAATGCCAAAGAGAGTTACAAAGACAGAGGCCAGCTGTAGCTACTGAAATGGGTGCTATTTTTCTGAGGGGAAAGGGAGATTTTAAGAGGGTTGTAATGTCTCTTGCCCAACTATCAAATGAACCAGGGTGACATTGAACTGATTGTCTCTTGGATGCATCAGTTATTTCAGAGACCTTGACAATCAGATTGGCTTGCCAAGCATGATTTGTTGGATGGTAAGAAACAGGTAGAAAGCCATTGAGCTGTAGTTTCCTAGAGTTAGGCTGGGTCTGAGGGGCCGGCCACCTAAGTCAGATGTCTCTCTTGAAAAAGAATCTCTCTTTCTAAAATCCACAAGATGCCATTCTCAAGGATCAGCTTAAACATCTCAGCAGTTCATGGTCGTGGATGACTGGTATAAACCACAGAGGTCTCAAACAAAGCATCCTATGAGGTATGCCTGAAGGTTGCCACAGGACTGTTTCTTTCAGTTTACATTAACTTGGGGAATCAAAGATTTGTCACTGTAGAAGTTTCCTCAAATCTCATTCTGATATAAAAGCCACCAGTAAGAATACCAGTAATGAGATGAGTAAAGCTATTTAGTAACCAACAACAGTTTAAAACATCAGGCAAATCCTCACTTGTCTTTTACTTATGTAATAATAGAGTATTGATTAAGTTAGATACTATGGGATTTCACTATTAACATTTATGTATCTGAGTTTTGTTTATCTTTTAAAATGGCTTGCACTTTCACAAATGTCTCTGATCTTGTTTTGAAGAGGTATATATTTGAAATAACTACAGTGTCTTTCCTCTTCTTTACTGCTATTTTGTTTCTAGCATGTTTCTTATTTCTTTACTTTCTATCCAGAGGAAGTGTGGAAGCATCTCTCCGCAGGAGGCGAACTAATTCATTTGCCCTATCTCATTCCTTCTACCTCATCCCACTTCCAAAGGGACTTTTGCCTTCCATTATTTTATTTTTTTCTCTTTCACCTTTAATATCTGGATTTTTCTATCTGGGCCCCTTCTCCTTGCTTTTAATCATGGTCCAATCTCTCCCATGTGAAAGTAAAGGTGGTCAAAGATAAGAAATTAAAATTCTGTATTGAAAAAGAAAGCCAAAGTTGGTGGCATCACAATTCTGGACTTCAAGCTCTATTACAAAGCTGTCATCATCAAGACAGTTTGGTAATGGCTCAAAAACAGACACATAGATCAATGGAACAGAATAGAGAGCCCAGAAATAGACCCTTAACTATATGGTCAACTAATCTTCAACAAAGCAGGAAAGAACATCCAGTGGAAAAAAGACAGCCTCTTCAACAAATGGTGTTGGGAAAATTGGACAGCCACATGCAGTAAAATGAAATTGGACCATTTCCTTACACCACACATTAAAATAGACTCAAAATGGATGAAGGACCTCAATGTGAGAAAGGAATCCATCATAATCCTTGAGGAGAAAACAGGCAGCAACCTCTTCGATCTCAGCCGCAGCAACTTCTTCCTAGGAACATCACCAAAGACAAGGGAAGCAAGGGCAAAAATGAACTATTGGGATTTCATCAAGATCAAAAGCTTTTGCACAGCAAAGGAAACAGTCAACAAAACCAAAAGACAACTGACAGAATGGGAGAAGATATTTGCAAACGACATATCATATAAAGGGCTAGTGTCCAAAAATCTATAAAGAACTTATCAAACTCAACACCCAAAGAACAAATAATCCAATCAAGAAATGGGTAGAGGACATGAACAGACATTTCTGCAAAGAAGACATCCAGATGGCCAAAAGACACATGAAAAAGTGCTCCACATCACTTGGCATCAGGGAAATACAAATCAAAATGACAATGAGATACCACCACACACCAGTCAGAATGGCTAAAATTAACAAGTCAGGAAATGACAGATGCTGGTGAGGATGCAGAGAAAGGGGAACCCTCCTACACTGTTGGTGGGAATGCAAGCTGGTGCAACCGCTCTGGAAAACAGCATGGAGGTTCCTCAAAAAGTTGAAAATAGAGCTACCCTATGACCCAGCAATCGCACTACTGGGTATTTACCCTAAAGATACAAACGTAGTGATCCGAAGGGCCACATGCACCCGCATGTTTATAGCAGCAATGTCTACAATAGCCAAACTATGGAAAGAACCTAGATGTCCATCAACAGATGAATGGGTAAAGAAGATGTGGTATATATACACGATGGAATACTATGCAGCCATCAAAAGAAATGAAATCTTGCCATTTGCAATGAAGTGGATGGAACTAGAGGGTATTATGCTTAGCGAAATAAGTCAATCAGAGAAAGACAACTATCATATGATCTCCCTGATATGAAGCAGTGGAGATGCAACATGGGAGGTTTGGGGGGTATTAAAAGAATAAATGAAACAAGATGGGATCGGGAGAGAGACAAACCATAAATGACTCTTAATCTCACAAAACAAACTGAAGGTTGCTGGCGGGATGGGGGAGGGAGAGGGGGTGGGGTTATGGACATTGCGGAGGGTATGTGCTATGGTGAGTGCTGTGAAGTGTGTAAACCTGGCGATTCACAGACCTGTACCCCTGGGGATAAAAATACATTGTATGTTTATAAAAAAATTTAAAAAATTAATTAAGAAAAAGAAATTAAAATTCTGGAGTTTTCATCCAGTTTCTGGATGTAATGTATAGTGTGGTGCCTACAGTTAATATTTTCTGTATATATGAAAGTTGCTGAGACACTAGATATGAAAAGTTCTCTTCACAGAAAAACCTAAATTTGTAGCTATGTGAAGTGATGTTAACTGAACTTGTAATTATTAAACAATACTATCTATCTATCTATCTATCTATCTGTCTACCTATATATATGTATCAAATCATTATGTTGTGGAGCGCCTAGGTGGCTCAGTGAGTTAAAGCCTCTGCCTTCAGCTCAGGTCATGATCCCAGGGTCCTGGGATCCAGCCCCTCATCAGGCTGTCTGCTCAGTGGGGAGCCTGCTTCCTCCTCTCTCTCTGCCTGCCTCTCTGCCTACTTGTGATCTCTGTCTGTCAAATAAATAAATAAAATCTTTAAAAATATCATTATGTTGTATACCTCAAACTTACACAATGTTATATGACAATTACATCTCAATAAAACTAGAGGAAAAAGAATTTTAAAATAAATTATACATTCTAAGTGCTCTGATAGGATCTATGGGCATATGAACAGAGTTTGTGGTTCACTGGTACTTCCAGCATCTAAAAGAATGCCTAGATAGTAGATGCTCAATAAATATTTGCCAAATAACTGAATGAAAACAATAAATGAGTAAATAGATAGTAAGTGTATAAATACGAGTTGTCTCAACTCCCTCACAATTTACTGGCTGTTTTTAATCTCCCCACACCGGATTTCTGAAAAATCACCTTCAACTGCTAGATACAAGTCATTATTCCTAAAGTTCTTGTTTTTTCCCCTATTCCAATGGAGAGAAGAATGGAAAGGTCTAAGTGGGAGTTTATAGTTGGAGAAAACTTTTCTAAGTGACCCCAATACTTGCCTCTCTCCTTCCATAATTTCCTGTTCTCCAGATTGTGACCCCTTTGCACCCTGTGTGGGAATTCTAAAAATACTGATTTTTCAGGTCCTACTTTGGTCCCTTCATTCTACTGTAGCAGAATTCCAAGAATGAGTCCTCCGGAATCTATATTAAAACTCAAAAAGTCCTTAGATGATTTTGATTTGTATCAAGGTTTCGGGACCACTGAACTACAGAACACTGTGTAGAAGAGGATACATTTACAGACAAAAATGAGGGATGAAAACGTATCCATTCAAAGTTTGTGGCAGCCAGGCCATTCATCACGACCTATAGAATTGTCTGCACAGCCCTCCTCTCTCCCAGTGTAGCAAGAGTCCTGGGATCTTCAGGCTGTGGAAGGTCTGACCTTCACTCTGTACTCATGCCTCATTCTGTATGAGATGGTTCTAGCATATAGTGCTGTCTGCAGCTGGTGAAACTCTGAGTATGGATTTTCAGAGGTGTTTCCTCATGTAAATGCAGTGAAGTCCAGATCCAGGTTGCATGATAAGCAGAGACCCCAGCACTTTGATTGCATTCAAACTTCTACACATTTTTCCTCCTCTTTCATCTTTATCTCTACTTTTTATCTTTGCTACTACATTTTTTTTTCATTTCAGACATAAGTCAGTATCATTTTTTCTGCTTTTTAAAATGGAAATATTTTGTTCAGATATTATGCGTATCAGCAATAACCCTATAGTTTTTCCTAATGATTTAGGGGGGGAGGGTTATAAATAGTTGATAGAGGACATGATTTATTTGCAAAAAATAGGCAGTATAATTGGGGGTTTATTGCCACCTCCAAATTTCATGACATTTCTATATAACTACACATGTGGAGTAAAAAGAGAGAGAAAAAAGAGAAAACCTGATTAACAACCAATGCGCTCTTATTGATATCTGTTTGACTGATACATATGTAATCTTACTCTGTGAGACTCTTGAGATACAAAGGGTCTTACAATCATTGGTTCTAGTCCTGACCTGCTGCTCAGTCCTATTTGTCTCCTGCATTTAGTGATGACAGTTCTTTGTGGCTGTGTGGTGGCTTAGCCCATCTGCATGAGGAGGGGAAACACTGCCCTCAAATGTGGTTAAAGCTAATGCCTTTACAAGCACAACTTGGTCAAGGTCCCGCAGCTTTCTTACCCAGCCCGTAAGTTAGAAGAAGGAACACCAACGTTTTAAATAATACTATGCTCCCTGGGTCTTTTTTAGACCCTTTGCTCTTTGATTTGCCTTTTTTTTTCTCTCTCTCTTTCCAAGCTGACATTCTTTGAGAGCCTCCTCTTTGCTATCTGGCATGAGATATCAGAAAATAAATTACAGAGTCATAGAGGTATTAGATAGCTGACTATGGTATAACCTTGACATTTCTAATATGTGATTCAGTCTGAACTACACACAAGTTGTTTGCACTCTAGCGGTCCCTGAAATTTGGGTGTCATTACCTATCTACCTACAACTTGACCTCCCTTGTCCCTCTTGAGAAGAGCTGTATCCTCATTGCCATGTTTCCCTCTTTTGCTCTCTCTTCTTTTATGAGTTTGTTATGTTGCACTTCTTAAATATACTTGGAAAAATATCGATGTATTGCATGGAGCACTGAAAAAAATAAAATTAAATTTAAAAAAATCAAAAATTCTAATGAAAATAATAACTCCTAATATCAGGCTACTCATAATATCATCACTCAGAGGTACCCACTGCTAACATTTTTAATATTTCTGCTAAGCCTTTTGCCTTGTCTGCCTTCTGAGAATTGAAATTTTGTCTACCTTTTTCTATGTTGCTTTATTTTCCTCATCGCTTTATTATAAGTATTTCTCATTTAATTAAAAACTCTTGATAAACATCACTTTAACACCTGGCTGCATAAAACCCTACTAGATGACATTAACATAATTTATTCAAACATTGTCCTAATTGGGCACATTTAGACTATTTCAAAGGATATGAGGTGCATATATTCAAAAGATGGACATAAAAAAATAGTGTGTATATGTTTTTAACTGATTCATTTTCCTAGAACAGAATGACTTAATATTATCAATGGATCAGAGAGTAAGAGTAATTTTACAGCTCTGGATATGAATGACTCTTGCCCATTTTCAGACCTGATTTTTTATTTTACCTAGCTCTGGATTCCTGTGCCTACATGTAGTCGATATTTATTTATGAGAATTGTTAACTAAAGGTAATAGAACATAATTGAATGGGAATTTAAAAGGAGAGAAGTAGTTTTCTAGAAATGACTACTTTGAGGAGTGATTTTACCTTTGATTAAATCATGCATGAATTTTAATTCTCCTTTTCTGACCATAAGGAACAGGCCCACCCATTTAGTTTTACCACAAAGACCATCTTCAAGATCCTTTTGTCATTCTCTTTTACTTTGTAAATGAGTTTAGAAGTTGGTACAGCCACTTTGAAAAACAGTGTGGAGGTTCCTCAAAAAGTTAAAAATAGAGCTACCTTGTGGCCCAGCAATTACACTACTGGGTATTTACCCCAAAGATACAGATGTAGTGAAAAGTAGGCTCACGTGCATCCCAACGTTCATAGCAGCAATGTCCACAATAGACAAACTGTGGAAAGAGCCGAGATGCCCTTCAACAGAAAAATGGATAAAGAAGATACAGTCCATATACACAATGGAGTATTACTCAGCCCTCAGGAAGAATACCCAAATTTGCATCGACAGATGGACCTGGAGGGGATTATGCCAACTGAAATAAGTCAAGCAGAGAAAGACAATTATCATATGGTTTCACTCATATGTGGAATATAAGGAATAGCAAGGAGGACATTAGAAGAAGGAAGGGATAAAGGAAGTGGGGGAAATCAGAGAGGGAGACAAACCATGAGAGACTATGGACTCCAGGAAATAAACTGAGGGTTTTAGAGGGGAGATGGGTGAGGGGATGGGTTAGCCCAGTGATGGGTATCAAGGAGGGCACGTATTGCACGGGGCACTGGGTGTTACATGCAAACAATGAATCATGGAACATTACATCAAAAAATAATAATGTACTGTATGGTGACTAACATAACATAATAATAATTAAGAAAAATTTACTTCCTAAAATATTTACCAGCTTTATGCTGAAATAAAGTAACAATTAAAAAAAAATAAGAAGAAGGGGTCTTCCCTTGTCCTGATGCACACATCTCTGTGGTTCGAACAAAGAGAAACCTCCTTCTTTCTTCTTTCCCTACTCTTTGGTTCCCTTTCACCTGTAACACAAAACAAGTTGTCCCTCTGATTTCTAAACAGTCTCGCGCCTTCGCTCCCACTCTGTCCTTCAGACTGTTTCTGGCTGCCTTTGTGAGTTCCCCCAGCCCAGCTGATTCACTCACAGACACTTCAGGATGATACTTGTTGCTTCGGGCGAACAGCCTTATCCAAATGGTGGCTTGAGGATGACGTACTCTGAAGGTTGTCCAATGTCACCATTCCACAATCTTACAACAAAATTCCTTTAACCTGTGTTAAAAGGTTTTTCACAGCCTGACATAGTCCCCTATCTTTTCTCTTCTCAGAAAACAAGCTTTGTTCTTCAGCTGACATCCTATCTGGGAGCAGATCATCCCTCTACAGCTGTAGAAGCTTAAAAACAGTGCTAACCTTCCAATGGGGACTTCTGCGAGGGAAGCCTGTTCAACATGGAACAGGAAGATAGGTAGCTACGGCTACTCTTTAACCTTTGGGTTACATGCATCCTTATATGAATGGTGGGTGGCAGTGAGTTGGTCAGGGGCCTAAGAAATTACACCCTTTATTTTTTTTAAATAAAAATTTAAAAAATAAAATAAAATAAAAAAAATTTAAAAAATAAAAAATAAAAAAAATAAAAATAAAAAAAATTTATTATTATTTTTTTATTGTTTAAAGATTTTATTTGTTTATTTGACAGAGAGAAAGAGAGTGCACAAGCGGGGGAGCTAGAGAGGGAGAAGCAGGCCCCCTGCTGAGCAAGAAGCCCAATGCAGGACTCTATCCCAGGACACTGGGATCATGACCTGAGCCAAACAAAGGCAGATGCTTAACTGATCCACCCAGGTGCCCTGACAACTACACATTTTATTTTCAAGTTGAGGAATCTAACACTTTTTACTAACGCAATTCTGAGTCCAGCAACCTTTCCCAGGTGAGTTAGGAATTTAACTGCAAGCGCCACTGGTTTCCACAGGAAGACTTCACCTGTCTTCCCTGTAAATGACAGACCGCTGGAATGTAAAGCATTTGGTTTTTCACAAATGCTTTTCCTTGGGCTGGAAGCCGTGATCTATGTTCCAGGTCAAAAGCAAGAACATGCTTTCCCCTATCTGTTTCCAAGCAATCAATCACTGATTTCCCAAGGGAATTGTAGTTCTTGGGCATGTGGCCTGTTTTCCATTGGCTTCTATTATCATTTGCTAATTAGATTACAACCTAGTATTTACCTTACTCTGTGGTTTTGAGACCTTCCCCTACAGTGTTTTTCTGTTAGCTTTACAAATGTTGCAAATCATGCCTTCTCTTGGCCTATTGTATCAAATCAGGAAGAGTGGGGAACTTTACATTTGTGTCATTTTTTTTTATAGGGGTAGAGGTAAAAAAAATTAATCTTACTTTACATGACTTAACTTTAAGGATACACAGTGAGGAAATTTTAGAAATTTTGTCATCCCGGGGCTACTTTAAGTTCAAAATATAACTCTTAGTTTGAATTGATAACTTGTTTAAGCTTAATACAAATTTGTTCTTTAACATGGAATAGTATCATGTCCCACTGCAATGATTAATTTCATGTATCAGCTTGCTAGGATATGGTGCCCTGTTCTGTGGTCAAACACTGGTCTAGATATTGCTGTGAAGGTATTTTTAAATGTGATTAGTATTAAATCAAGAGATTTTGAGTAAAGCAGATTACTCACTGTAAGGTGGGTGGACCTTGTCCAATCAGTCGAAGACATCAGGAAACTGAGGTCCCTTGCAAGAATTCTGCCTCGATTACAACATAGAAACTGTACCCAAGTTTCCAGTCTTTGTACATGAAAAGACAACCTCAATTCTTGCTGAATTTATAGACTGCCCGGCAGATTTTGGACTTGGAAACCCTCTACTCCCAATCACATAAGCCAATTTCTTTAAAATGAATCTCTGTTTCTATATGTGCTATTGATTCTGTTTCTCTACCCCATTTACCTCTATTTTTTTTCCTAAATTTCCCCCTAAGATCCTATTTATCAAGGAACTTTCTTCTAAAATATTTTATGAATCCAAAACCAATGTACTTTAGCTTTTATTCTGACCCCAGAGGGATAGCTAACTTTATTTTTTGTACATTAAAAGTTCTTGCTACATTTCAGGGCAGTAGGCATCACAGAAAATAAAAGACAGCCCAGATGCTAAATGCAAGAAGCAATTTCTCTATGGCCCAGGGGAGACATTTATTATAATGGGATCATTGGCTATAAACTGTCTCAGACATTTTTCAAAGTGGACGGAAACTTGTTTACCCAAAAGCTTGCATATTAGATAGAATTTTTTAAGTTGGCTACAGAGGTTTTTTGTGGGATTGAGGAAGCAGTACAGGGTATGCAATAGAATATCCTGTGAGTTTTCCTCTTATTTCTGGTAATACACCTTGCTAGGGGCATCTCTGCTCGTGCTGCTTGCATAAGTTTTCCAGGATATACTCAGAAGTCCTCTCTTTCTAGATCTCTCCCCCAATCCCTTCCACTCTTAGGAGGAATAAAAAAGGTAGAAAAGAGAGGGCCTTCTGGTGCAGAGAAGCCAGAGAAAATTCCCATCTGAAGGGGTAGTCCAAGTTTATTTTAAAACTTCTAAAATACTCTGGACTCCCCTAACCAGGATCAGTTTCAGAGGATCACTTTCAAATTTCTTTCCAGGAGTCCTGAAAGGGTTGACCATTTCTGTTTAATTCTCTAACACCAAAAACTCTTTCTACCACAGTCTAAAATATGGGGTGAAAGACTTTAGGAGTAGACAAGTATAATATTCATTAAAGAGTTCATTAATTCTGTGGCTTTCCATTGAACATTTCTTTTTTTATTTTTTTAAAGATTGTATTTATTTATTTGAGAGACAGAGAGAGAGTAGGAGCAGGGTGGATGGGGGGAGAGGGTGGGGCAGAGGGAGAGTCAGGGTCCCCACTGATAAGAGAGCCAGACCCTGAGACCATGACCTGAGCCAAAGGCAGATCCTTAAGTGACTGAGCCATCCAGAGACCCCCACCCAATTTAGCATTTCTTTATAGGTGGTGCATCAGGTCAATGTGTATATGGTAACAGTAAGATTAAGATGGGGTCCTCAATATACAGACTAGCTGGAGAGTAGACATTTCAAATGGATGAGTGCTTACATAACACTAGAAAACGAGAATCCAGTACACTTTCTACCATTACTAAGACTCCAAGTTCACTGAGATCCTAAAACATTATGATGGTACTCCAGAATGGAAGGGTTTCCACAGCATGAGGGTCTTTCAGTGCTAAAACCCGAGGAACCCCAGGCAAACAAGGTTGGGTATAAAAATCAGGCAAGAAGGAATTAATGCCAAGAGTGGTGGAGAAGAAAGAGGAAGAATCCAGATGAGAGAGGGCCTCCTGGAGGAGGGAGAATTGGGAAAAAAAAATAAAAAAAAAAGAATGGGGAGCATTTGCTTAGGCAGAAGGTTTCAAGCAGAAAGCTTAGCAAGAACTAAGAAATAGACAAGATTAAGCCTACTGTGTCCAGAGGACAGCGGGCAGCTGGGGGTGCGGGTGGGGGCAAGAATGGGGAATCAGAGGATGAGGAAGGCAACTCTTGGGGGAGGAGGCAGTAGGAGACAAAATTGGAAAGGCTGGTTGTGGTCAGGTCCAGGAGTGTAGATTTTATTCTGTTAACAGTAAGAAACGGTGGATTTTTAGCAGGGCCCTGCCATGATCTAAAGAATGTTTTGGTTTAAGGCTATTAAAAAAAAAATGGAGAGGGGAGGGGATAGGAGATAGGACAGACTAGAGTCTGGGAGATCAGGTATTTTTACTAATTAAAGTTTGAAGAAGTGATAAGATAAATTGGTTTGATTACAATAGAAATATGAAAGTAAGAACATATATGGGAAACATGTCAAAGAGAAAGTTGGCAGAATCCTGTAACTGATTAAGAATAGGAGTAGATAAATTAGAATCAATGATACTATCAGACTTCCTGGAGTCTGAATCACTAGTAAAATACTGGCAGCCTGAGAGCTCATTGCCTTCTGGGGAAAGCTAATGCCCTTGGCTTTAAGGATGATATCCTTCCTTGGGGCATATAAAGGAATTTAGCCTATGATTACTAATATCTTAGATCATCTGGTGGCTGGCTTTGAGTACATCTTTGTTTTGGACATGTATCACTGGTTGACAAACTAAGAAATACATAACTCTAGTTCAACTGAGTTTTTATTTTTAGCTTACTTGAGCCAGGGTAGTAAAATAGTAAATTCGGGTTTTACAGCCATAATTCTTTCCCTAGGACTGTACCAAAATTCAGAGTCTGCATGTTTAAGGAATGACAAAAAACAACAAACAAACAAACAAAAAACACACAACCCCAAGCTTGGGGGTTGGGGGAGGGGCAGTCATAATCTCATAATCTGGGCTTCAAGTGTTCTTGAGACATCACTCATATTCTAGGGTTCCATAAAGGTGGCTGCTGAAATGACTCTCAGTTTTTTTTCAACTAACCTTTGTAAAGCTAATGTCTCATTCAACTATCACTCTGCCTTTGCTTGGGGGCTTAGTGTTCTGTGGCTTCCATGACTTACTGGGGCATAGAAATCTCTGCCAATTGGTCTAGGGTTCCAACCATCTCAATTTACTGTGGAGTCACCTCTTTCCTGGAGTCTGTTTGTCTCCATAGCATTCTGCCCTCCCCCAAAAAAGGAGGACACAGAGCCCCATTAGCAGGGGTTCACTAAATACTCATGCTTTCTTCTTATGCCCACTAACTAGTCCAAGGCCTCTCAACTAACTGTGGTGACATATCAGTCTCCCCACCCTAAGTTTCATCATGGAGTGATACTTTCATAAGCAAAAATGAAATAAAGAGAAGTAAAATGTAAAAGAGATAAGCTCATTTACATTATTATATGAGAGTCAGCAGACATAAAGATATTGCCAAATTGCTATAAATATTTCTAAATGTTTCTTCTCAATATCTGTACTGTTCATATGTAGGAGGACTATTCACAGGCATGGGCCTTAATCCATAGTCTACACCTTAACTGGCACAAATCTCTCCCTCCATTTGCTGCTTGGAAGTATCTTTCTTGGTTGGGGATAGAGTGGAAAAAAAACGACTTAAATTATCAAGAGGAAAATAATATCTCAAGATATTTTGCCACATACTCAGTGTTAAAGCCATAATTCTCTGAGAATTACACACTCCCTTCCACCCTCTTCCATACACATGAAATTATTTTGAAATTCTAAACTTGGAAAATTACTGAATTTCTGAGCATCCCACTCATCTCATCTATAAAATGTAATTAAGCAGTTGTACCTACGGGGATTAATCCATACATGAAGATTCCATAAGGCAATGTCCCTAGAACATCTGGCATGCAATAGGTGATTGGGAATGGTAGCTATTACTATTACCAGGAAGACATAGGCTCAGGGAAAAATTAAGTTCATGGCTAAAGGATTCTGCAATTCATTTCAGGAAACAGACTTACAAAAACAAGGGTTAGACCTAATTGGTCTTTGTGTCTTCATAGTGGCACTCTAAGTTCTTGCTAAGTGTGAACTAATTCATCTTCCCCACACGTATGGAGATGTCCCGTACTAACACATAGTGTAAACTATTGGATTATTAACTACTGGGAGCATCACCGCTTCTATGACTCAGACACCTATCTCCAGACTGTTTTACCACTTGAAAGTTAAACGAGTCCCTTTTATTTATGGTTTTTAAAGCACTTTTGGATGTTGGAGGATTAAATGCACTATAAGAATGTCTAGATTGGAATAATAATATCAGCTTATTCTTGCTATGTTAAATACCCCAATGCACAGGATATTCAATATACTCTAATGCAAACAAATCTTTAAGCTATCTTTCGTGTTAACTAAAAATGACACAAATTTAAATTAATAACTGATACAGTAATAAAACTGCTAAAAGATTGGATTCATTGTGCATTAAGCTCTAGATTCTTTATTTAGGCTGGAAGTGATTATGTGATAATAGAATAAACGCTTTGCTAAGTGTATAAAAACTAACATACTCTGTACATTACAGAGGCACATTACATTTGCAGGGCATTAATTTACCTCATTATGTAATAAAATTTTTCTTTTTAAGTGAAATATCAGGAAGAAATCACTTTGTTGAATGGATCTCAAGATATATTAACCTTGGATAAGAATCAACTTTTGGCATAAGTTCCATGTCATACAAATGGCTTTCTCTTGACCTCTAGAAAGAAGATTCTAGAGAAATCCAAACACACCTTGACAAAAAAGTCAAGCATTCCATTCTACTTACCCAGGAATTTTTTTTCCTTGGAAGAATCATGCCTAATCCCTAACACCTACAAGCAACGAATTAATCATCATTTTGAACACAGATACTGCTATAACTCAAAATAATTCATCACTACATTGAGAAATACTTTAAAGAGTTAGAATTTAGTACTGACTACAAAGTTAGTGATTAAACAAATAACCAATCAACCTGTGGTACTATTTGGGTCAAAATATTCCTCTTTCATATTGTTCAACTACTAAAGAAGACACATCTGGTTCCATTATGATAGTCTTTGCTTAGATGGCCATGGAAGGAACCAGGAGCATAATCTACTAGGTTGTTCAAGTCAAAGGCCAAGAGTTAGCTTATCCTTGTCTTTCTTTCCTTCACTCTCCCTGATCCAATCCATCAGCCCATTCTGTCAGGTCAATAACCAAACTGTATCTCAAGCTCACCCACTTCTCTCTATTTTTACCAGAATCTCAGTCTAACCCAGCATCTTCTCTTACCTGAACTCTGGAGTCACTTCCCAACTGGGCTCCCGTCTGTCTCTCTTGTCGCATTAAAGTCTATTCTCCACACAGCAGCCAGAAGGATATTTTAAAAATGCAAACCCCGCTCTACCAGTCGACTGAGCAAGGCCCCAGTAACATTCTAGTACACTGGAATATAACACATGCCACTACCTGGGCCCACTTCTCTGGTCTGGTCTCTGGTCTGGTCTCCTCCCTTTGTACTCTCATCTGTCCTTTTTGGCCTGCTTCCTTTTCTTCAGATCTTCCAAAGTTGTTCTCAGTTTAGGGCCAGTACACATGGTATTCACTCTGCTGAAGTGTTTCTCCAAAGTTCTTCAAGGCTGGCTCCCTCTCATAAATCAGGTCCCACTTTCTTAGAAATGTCTTCCCCAACCACCTTATATGATATGGCCATTCCTAGTTACTCTCTATTGGTATTATCATCATGCTCCAAAATATCTTGTACCTTGGTCAGTGATTTGTGGTCTATTTCCATGAGAGGAAGAGATTGGGTCTTCCTTGTCACTATTGTATCCTGAGACCACACTGAGCCTGGCACTCAGTATGCCCTCAATAAATGCTTATCAGATATATTCATTGACTGTGCAGATTCTGATAGTGTAGATTCTGATAGGTGCAGTGCTGGCTAGTGAAAAGCCTTTCTGGCCCATCCAAAATAAAAATGTGAAAGGAAAAGTATCTAACCTATTTGCATCTTTTATTAAGCCTTCAAAAAAGACCATTTTCAAACTAGCTAATTCATTTAGAAATGATTGGGTTGTTAAGCCCTTTGAACCATCTCTAGAGGCTTATGATTGACTGATGGCATTTCCTGCACCTTTCGAGAGGAGTTCTCAATGTTATACATTGTCTTGTGGACTATTTCAGAGTATGTGTTACTTTTTGCCATTTTTATTTTACTGCATAAAGTACATAAATCAAAAAAGATGTTGCTCTCATGGATGATAGACATTTTATCAATTCTTGGTGCCAGCACTAAAAATAATGTTTGGGCTGTTCCCCCAGAAGTATATTTAATTCTCTTGATAAATTAATGACTGGCCTTGGCCTCTGACAGAAAAGAATGAAACTCCTCTTAATCTATGCAACTAATGAAATGGGCTCCTATGTGAGCTTGCTTCAAGATGCTAATGATACAGGAAGTATGACATCAGAAACATAGTTACCAACAGGGGAAGTCACTTGGATTATTTACAACCAAACTTACTCTATTTATCCTAAAGTGTTTAAATAAAGCCAAAGTGAAACGGAGAGCTCATATTGGGAAGGAGGTGGAAGAAAGCACTGCTGGAAAAAAAAAAAAGGAAGACACAAAGAAAATGAAAGGCAAAACACAAAAATGAAGCATCCGTTTAAGGTCTTCAGCAGTATAAAGTAGGAGAGAACATATTTTGGAACCAATAAACATATTTCAGTTTTTCTTAATTGGTAACCCCCCTTGAGATACTATTTAATCTAGGTTTCAGGTAGCATTTTTTCCTGTCCCTTTCTTTATTTTTCGCGTACTTCATCAGGGACATACCTCTAAAGGTCAGCCTTCTCGCCAGAATGATCCACAAACTTTTTAAATGTCAGGGATCAATGGCTGAGGTGGGAGGAGGCCCTGGAAGTATAGAGGCACACATGGGACTTGTCAGCTCAATAGGGGCGGGAGGATCAGAGAGGCAAGCTCAAGGAGGTGGGGGGAAGTAAAAAGTGCAGGATCTGGGCATGGTGACTTCAGGAATCAGAGGAAGCCACCAACTGACCTAGAGCCAGGTGGGGCACGTCCTTCATGCCTGCAGGAGATGGAGTCTGGTGAGTATGTTGTTCTTACTCACAAAAAAGTGCCAGGATAAAGAGCACTCAACCCATCCAGCACAGAGGGATGGAACAAGCCTGGAGATTTTCTAGCAAGGTACATTCAGAGTATACTTATTTCTAAGGCTTACTAATAAATGTCTTCATGATGTCAGGGGGGGTCAAAAGAAAATTAGGAAGCAGCCTAAAAGAAGCATTATATAATTTCCACTTCTCCTCTCTGATGTTTGGTTGTCTCTCAGAATCTCTGTTCTAAGGAATCCTGTATCTTTATGCTATTAGCATCTGTATGGTATATCCATCTCCCTACTCCATTTCTCACTGTCCCATTGGGTTCTCCTCTCCTGCCATTTGATGAATGATGGATCCTTAGTATTACCTATTAAAGTATCTGTGTATCAGCTATCATCACGCCCTTAAGTTAGTGATAAGGGAAAGTGAAAATGTAACAGGAAATGGTAGCACAGTTTAGTTGGTTTTTATTACTAATATAACAATTATTTTAGAAAGATCCATGCTTAACCAGTGTGAACTTCAAATTCATTTTTTAAAAAGGCATACAAGAATTGTTGGGAGTGGGATGGTCAATCTTAGACATCACCACTCCTGTGACCATTTCCTTGACCTCTCCTGGCTAGCACAGATAAGAGAAAATGGGATATTTATGTAATGCTCAGAAAACAGGGCATGGGTGCTGGCCTCCAGTGAGCAATCTCAGTGCCTGCTGGCACCCTCCTCGTCCAGGCCTTTAGAGGTCCCCTGACAGCAGACAGATCTGCTACTTGTTAGTCACAGATGAGGCCAGGAAATCCCCGCTCAGTCCTAGCTATGTGCCTGAGACTCCTTGGGACACAACAGTGGACCAATGGGTAAAGGGAAAGAGCCACCCTAGATTTCTCCCTGGGAGAAATCTCTCACCTGTTTTCGTTTTCTCTTCAGCAATATTCACAGTTGGCTTCTCATTGCCTTTAAAATCCCTCAAAAAGTCACCAATAAATTACTTATCTATTCTTTTGTAAAAAAACAAAAGACACCGTAACACCCAATTATAGTCGATTATAGGACTTGAACACTAGCTGTTGAAAAGGTCTTCCTGCTTAGTCCTTAGGGGCTTGTTGCCCTGGAGGATACTGGCCTTACCCAGCCTTTTGGGGGGAATCCTGCTGGCCCAGCAGGCCTACAGGAGTTATTTAGGAGAGGGGCTAGGATGCCCTTAGCTGAAGCCCAAGCAGGAGACATGTTGCCATGTGCTGCAGCAGAGGACCTAAGAGATCCTGGTGTTTTAGACTGTTGGACAATCTTATTTTAACTAGTTTGTTGGTAAACATACATATTCTACTCCAATGTCTCTGACAATCAACAGGGCAGTCCACTTTAGTCTTCTTTCAGTCTGGCAGCCCCTTTCCCAACCACATACACACACAGCTATAGTGTCTTGTCTACTCAAAGCTGTAGGATACGGAAATGTTCCCTTGACATATGTATATGTATATGTGTGTACAAGTGCCTATTTTTATATAATAAAGTAATAATAGATTATTGTATATTATATAATTATACACATTATATATGTGCATATATTTGTATAATATACTTATATAACTTCTACAATACAGTACTTATATAATATGTATATAATGTATTAATGTGAGCTGCATGGGACCCCCTCTTCTACAACCTCTGTAAATATCCCATAGGTCACCACTCCATAGGGTAGACCATGATGCTTGCTACTTAAGAGGTCACATTATTTTTTTCCCTGTGATTTTGGGGTATGTGATGTTGACTTGTCTAAATCTAAATCTAAAGCAGATTCTCTTTGAGCCCATTCTTAATGGATAATAAAATGATTTGCTGAAGAATCTCATTCACTTTATCTAATACTGACCTTCATATTCTATAACCAATGAGTGTAGAAGGAGGACTACCTCACAGTTCTTATATCTACACTTAGATAATCCCACCTTGATATCCCTGTCTTGAAAGAAAGGGCATGGTTCAATCCATTCTGAAAATGACCTTACTAGGGACTGACAAGCACATATCATTCTGCAAGAACCTATAACATAGTCTTTTATTTTGGGTTCCACTTGGATAGTCAAGCCCTTTACAGAACTTGTGAGGGTGGTTGGAGGTGTGGAAGAAGCTTCTCTGTGCCTGTCTTTGTTTTTCCTTCCCCAGCTTCTTTTACTAGAGGTGGAGTTTGTTTCTCTACCCCCTCCTCCACCCTGCTATCTGCCTGCACCACAGCAGCGAGCACACCAACCCTCCAGCTCTGCCCTTGCCAGAGTCAGTGAAGATCCCAAGCAGGAGATGGAAGAAAGGAAGATAATGAGCTTAGGATATTTACCTTGGCAGCTCCCTCCTTAAAGAATCGCCTCTGGCTGGCTTGTCCTCAACCAAAGTTCAAGGCTTTCTCACACCAGCCTCCTTGTATGACTCTCACCTTTGGAGCCCCAGCAACCACTCCCATCCCATGCCTGGCAACAATACCCAAATGCAACAATATCTCATGCCTGGCAACTATCCTTGCCTCATGCTACTTCTGGTATGCCATGTGTTTCCTCCATTGCCAGACACTGATTCTCATCCTGGGCCTCTGGAGGGTGGCTGGGGCCCTTGGGGGAAGCAGAGGAAGAAGGAAGGAAGGCTTTCACCATCATCCACCTCAGGGTGTGGACTTGTCCATGCCCATGAACACGTGGCAGAGCACAGAATAACAAAACCTATGGGATATTCTGGAATAGTCTATGTCTCTTTCTGTTATCCTTGTCTGATGTGTGCTGACATTCAGGAGGCCAAAGAACAATTCATCCTGCTCCACTTAGCTTTTTATATTTGACAAATATTAAGTGCCTATTAGGGTGCGTGGGGAATGGGGACAAAATAAACAAGCAAAAATGCATACCAGATGGTGAGAAGGGCTGTGGAGAAAAATAGAGGTAGAGGGAAGGGGAGGCAGAAACACAGAGAAGCAGGGAGGACTTCCCCAGCTGAGCACACCTATCATGGAGGTCATGGTGACTCCACGGGGAGGGTGGCACAGAACAAAGGCCTGAAAGACCTGAGGTGGACTGACTTGAAAAGCTGGACTAAGAGCACCATAAGCCACAGGAGTCTCAACCTCCCGGTGGCACGCCTCCGCCCAGGGGGCCCTTTGCAATTGTGAGGGGGTGTGCTTGAGGGTCACAGTGATGGGGGGGGAAGGGAGTGAGCGGGGAGGACTAGAGGAGGAGACACTGCTGGGGGTCATTAGGTGACAGAACCAAGGAAGCCGGATGCCCTGCAACGCATAGGACAGCCACAGACAATGAAGATCAGTCCAACAAAAGCCACCAGTGGCATCCTTGTTGAGAAGCCTTGAGCAGAAATAGTAAGTACAAAAGACTTGAGGTTGAGGTCACTCCTGCTCCAAACACACACACACACACACACACACACACACACACACACACACTTTTTAACCTAAAACAGGACTCCTGTGATCCCTGAGTCTTCACAATTTTTCCGGCTTCCCTGAAGCCCAGCAGCATAAGTGAAACTTGTGTCATGTGCCTGCTCCTCGGTGATGCCCACATCTTCTCCCAGTGCTTGAGGTACAGCAGAGCTCAGGAGCTCTGGGCAAGAATGCTTGTGGTTGTACTTCAGACAGGAAGCTGAATTTGCTGGTGGTGACTGATTCAGTTGGAAAAGACCAGAGGGACACTAAAAGTCTTGCCCATCCTGTGCACATGCAGAAATTTCTCTTTGCCCTCAGAATTCTTTTAGAAATAAAAAAGTGAAGTTTTTGTTTTTTTGTTTCTGTTTTACGATTTTATTTATTTAAGACAGAGAGCAAGAGCAAGAGAGAGCACAAGCAGGGAGAAGGGTAGGGGAAAAGGGAGAATCAGGCTTCCTGCTGATCAGGGAGCCATGCTGATTTGGGACTCGACCACAGGTCTCTGGGATCATGACTTGAACCGAAGGCAGATGCTCAACTGACCGAGCTACCCAGGGGCCCCAAGAAATAATAGGTGAAGTTCTACCACATGCAGTATTCCCAGGATGTTACTCACTTTTTTAGAAACACCAACAGAAGTTAGCAAATGCCTTTCATTGGTAATTTTGATTAACAATACATTCTGCATTTTCCCTCCACATATATATCATGATTTCTTTGGAAATGAATGTATCTGGCATAGTTGCTGTATGTATCAGATATACTCTATAAATCTATTCTTTCTCATTTCAGTATAAATTACCAAGATAATGGGATATTAGGTTATAGTTTGATAAATTAAGCTTTTAAAAAAGTTTGGGTTTTTTTTTAAGTTAAATGTGACTTTAAAATCCATTTAATAGGGTGCCTGGGTGGCTCAGTCAGTTAAGTGTCTGCCTTAGGCTCAGGTCATGATCCCAGGGTCTTGGGATCAAGTCCTGCATTGGGCTTCCGGCTCAGCAGAGAGTCTGCTTCTCCCTTTGTCCCCTTCACCTAGCCTCTCTCTCTCTCTCTCACTCTCTCTCTTAAATAAATAAATAAAATCTTTTAAAAAGTAAAATAAAATCCATTTAATATAATCCTTTTGTATGTTTGAGCTTCTCTTCTATCTTCAACTGAAATCTTAACATATTTGTTAATAATTCTTACATGCTTGTTAATAATTCTATAGTTTTATCATTTTTGAAGATGCACAGATTGCCAGGTAAACATCGCATTTTTATTTTCCATTTTATTTCGTTGAAAGGATCTTAGAAGACATGTGAAAAAATGGCCTCCAATTAGGATTCAGAACTCATTGCCTCATAAGGACCTCTAGATAGCAAACTACGCTATGCAATAATTCTAGCAAAGGAGTTAGTTCCAGTAAATAGAGCTATTGTGGATGCTGGACTTGTGCTCTTTTACCAATATGAGGTAGTTTGTCATAAATCAGGGAGCAAGGCCAGAATAAAGACACAAACTGAAGTAGGACCCTGATACCTCACCTCCAATTATTTCCCCACTAGGTTAGAGTCAAAGACATTTCCTGTCCTCTGGTAATTATTTAGTAAATGACATGCTGGTAACTCCTGCAGAACTGGTTCATCAGAACTATCCTCCATCTAACTTCCTTCTCCCACTCCAGAAGGATGTATCAATGCATCTTCTGTAGCACAGAAGAAGGAATGGTCTTGCATTTGTTCTTTGCATATCTCACATACACCTGGATCAGTTTCTGGGAGGGGATATCTAACACTGCCTGATACCCTGGGCAGTTGCTCTTCTCCACACTTCTCAGCAGACTGAAGAGAGATACCTATAAATATGCCAACAAATGAATTTAAGTACTTTAGATCTGTAAGTCTAAACTGTGTCCTAAATTTTCCTCCTTATATTGATTGCAACCCCGTGGATGTGCTGCTCATTAGGGCAAAAATCCATTCAAGCATCTGAACTTTCTTATGAGAGAGAAAAGGAAATGAGTGTTCTTTTTGGTGAAGAACCTGATTATTTTACTTATGGGTTCCCACACATCCCTGGGATAAAATCCTGAAGGGTTTGCACCAAAATGAGTAAATGCATAGTACAGAGTAGCCCGTCCCACAGTGGTTCTTCACCATCCAACTTAGGGCCTGTTTTGAGCTTCTATGCAATGTCCAGTATCACTAGGACCTGAAACTACTGTTACCCTGAACATTGAATGAAAACAGAATTGGTGAGGTCAGAAGTTCTTCAATAATATCCCATAATTATCTTCATTTTTGAATCTCATTGCAATTAATCCACCCTTGTTAACATGTAATTTATTATGGTACTGATTTCATTTTTTTCTTATACAAGGTTAGTTTTATACCTGATCTTCCCAATTGGATTATAAATTTCTTGAGGATTATATCATCTGTTTTTCCATGACATCTGCCATTGGGGAAAATTGGTATAGATGCTCATGAGGTGTGGGTTAAATAAATGAATTGAAAACTGTCCATGGACATGCCCAGCCCCATTAGTATTTCAAGAGTCTTGAAGGGTCATCATTACTAATAATGTCAGGTAGAGGAGTTTCAGGTAAAATAGCCTGCTTTAGTAAATATCAACTTCGTTGAGTTAATCAGCTTTTAAATGAAATGAAATGAAATGTGATACAAAATATTTTCATAAACAAGGAAATTTTTTGTCCTAGATGTTCACAACATTGTTAAAATAAAAGTGGGGACACCTCGGTGGCTCAGTGAGTTAAGCCTCTGCCTTCAGCTCAGGTCATGACCTCAAAGTCTGGTGCTGAAAACCCTTGCTCAGTGGGGAGTCCTTAATCTTCTCCCTCTACTCCCCACAGACCCCATTCATGATAGCTCTCTCTCAAATAAATACATAAAATCTTTTTTAAAAATTTATTTTTATTTCTTTTCAGCATAACAGTATTCATTGTTTTTGCACCACACCCAGTGCTCCATGCAATACGTGCCCTCCCTAAAACCCACCACCAGACTCCCTTAACCTCCCACCCTCCCGCCCATTCAAACCCCCTCAGGTTGTTTTTCAGAGTCCATAGTCTCTCATGGTTCACCTCCCCTTCCAATTTCCCTCAACTCCCTTCTCCTCTCCATCACCCCATGTCCTCCGTGTTATTTGTTATACTCCACAAATAAGTGAAACCATATGATAATTAACTCTCTCTCCTTGACTTATTTCACTCAGCATAATCTCTTCCAGTCCCGTTCATGTTGCTACAAAAGTTGGGTATTCATCCTTTCTGATGGAGGCATAATACTCCATAGTATATATGGACCACATCTCAAAAAATGTGTCCCAGGTAGAATAAGGATCTCATTAGGGAAGGTATTCTATCTTCCTTCAATAGAAATTAAATGCGTGTACAATATTTATGTGTCAGGGCTTTATGTGGGAGGTACTCAATAAATGATGAATTTATTTTTAGAAATTTTTCCATATTTTGGTTGTAAGGTATTTGAAGACCTTCTATAATTCTCTTCCTTTCTGACTGGAATAAAGCCAGACTTTGGGGCTCAGTGCACATTCTTTAAAGGGGTAAATGCAACGAGATGATCTAGATGTGCCATGCCAACTGTGTGGGAACAAAACAACCCATGACTTAGAACCTTGATGAAATCTTATCTCTTCCCCAGTCCTCAGGTCTGACTGTGGTTAATAGAAGCTTACCCATGAGAAGAGCAGCAACATAATGGCAAATAGCAGGTAAGTATGGCAGGGCCAGGGCTAAGAGAACTAGCCATAGAGTAGAAATGTTCCCAGAGGGGAAGAAACAAGGACATCAATGAGTCTGTCCAAAATCTGAGGCCTTAATCCATTCTGACCAGGCAGGCTTAATCTGACCACCTAGTCAGGGACCCAGCAGCAAGAATCTTGGGACTCCAAAGATAGTCCTTTTGTAATTGCAGAGATTGTCAGAGGTCCATTTGGGCTAATATAGGGCCCTTGTATGGGATCTGGAATCCATAATCCCATACATAGCTCCTAGGAGGGGAATTACAAGTAATAGCTAACAACCACCCCAGGTTACTTAGCATTCAGAAGAGTCCAAAAAGTATAGTCAGAGCTGATGGAAATCATGCCCAGAGATGAAGCATTAGTAGGTGAGGTTGCAGTTCAATGACATAAAGTTATAGGGAACTGATTCTTCATACCTCTCAATTTAGGCTCTGATTGGCTCAAGGACTGGGCTACACCGATGAGAACGTGGGTCTCTGTGCTTACGTATAGGTGGCCTAGGACCGTGGCAGGAAAATCTTATCAACTCAGTCCTGAGTCTCTAGATACAATCCTCTTTCAATTCCCAGTATTTCATCTCAGCATTGCTCTTGAATCCTTAAACCAATTCTTAATCAGCCATCAGTATGCTACTTCTAAATCACCATGCCTACCTAGAATAATTTCTCCTGACAGTCAGCTTCTTAGCTGACCGGTCTCCTGAAGTCTTCTAACGGGTCTTGGCCGCTGAATACTGATAGGTCAACCTTGTCCTAGACACAGTCATTTTCATGACATATGTAAGAAATTGACACACAGAAATGATGTGTGACTTGTCACAGAGAAATTAACCCCAGGGCCGAGAATACCCTAGGGCCTCTAATACTTTCTATCATGCAAACCTATTTTCTTTTCCATTTCCAAAATGATCTTTTGCTTCACGGTGTTTGGCAAACCAACTCATTCTATAAACTAGTTCCCTCGTTTCTTTATTTGCTGACTCTAAACAAACTGTCTGTAGCTAGCTTCAGATTCGGTTCCCCGAAAAAGAGTAGAAAGAAGTTGATCACAATATTGGGATTTTTAATAGAAGAATCACCAAGCCAACCTAATTAAAGAAGGTCAATTAAACATAGCACTAAATCATCCGAAGCACAAAGAACAATTTTCCATTTAGAAACTCAGGATACAGCAATTACCTGGTTAATTTGGCATGTAGCTAGGATACAGAATTCCAAAGCACAACCCAGTTTCTTACACTTTTTGTTTTTTCTTTACACTCCTGAGTAGTTATTCTTTTTTTTTTTTTAAGATTTTATTTATTTATTTGACAGATAGAGATCACAAGTATGCAGAGAGGCAGGCAGAGAGAGAGAGGAGGAAGCAGGCTCCCTGCTGGGCAGAGAGCCAGATGTAGGGCTCGAACCCAGGACCCTGAGACCATGACCTGAGCCGAAGGCAGAGGCTTAACCCACTGAGCCACCCAGGCGCCCCCTGAGTAGTTATTCTACATCGGTTTTCATAACCATTCATTTATAAGGTAAAATTTCTTTTGAAGACTGCTTTGGAAACCACATAGTTGAGTCAGACTCAAAAATCAGTTTAATGTCATCTGCCTCCATCCTATTGTTATCCTACCAAAGCTGTCTTTTGGCCCATTCTTGATATAGTATCCAACTGGGAAGACATCTAATTAATATCCTTCTGAAGAAAGCAGCCAAGTATCATCATTCTCCATGAATCCGAAAACTTTTATTTCTTAATGAGGAGGTTTTCAAAATATAGGGTTAAAAAAACAGCTAGAACTGTGATAAAAGTATCAATTCCCAGCTTTTCCAGAAATTCACTTCATCAAAGATAAGGTTGAAGAATCTCTATTTTAATTAACACACACCAGCATTTTTTTTTTTTAGGTTCACAGACAATATTTGAAAATATTTATCTTTTATTAAACTAATGAGATATTAAGCACCTCCGATCAGTTTCTATGACCCTACCTGTCTCAATTTATGATATTAACCTGACTTTGATGGTCTCATGTAATAGGGATGGATTCCAAGGACCAGAAGCATTTTCGGTTCTACCTACTGCTTTGTGATTTATCTTACAGAGTTAAATGAAAGTCACAACATCTTGAAAATACATCACCTTAAGTTTACTTCTCCCTACTCAGACAAAAGTCCAGAACCTATATGTTTGAAACCTAATCTCCTTAATCATGTGCTTCTCTTGAGTTAAGGTTTTTATTTACTACTTTTCTATGTCCCTACAGAATTGATTACTGGGTGAACCATTTCTGGCTGTCTCTGGAAGTTGATTTCTGTGTGCTTTATAGAGTTGGACAGTCCCATCAGGAGTTCCAAGGACATTATACAGGTTGCTGCCTAACGGTTTGAGTTAACATGGATGTGAGATAAAGTCCCACAGCGTACACAGGTACGCTTTTTTTCAAGAACAGAGTATCATTGTAAACAGAACATTAGCAAAGCTTCTATTGTTCAATAATATCTCTTCCAAAAAAAAAAAAAGAAAAAGAAAAAGAATAGCAGATTTTTAGATTGAGGCTTTCTGCCTCTTAAACGTGCAACAGAGATATATGAAAAAGTGAATTCATTTTTAGGGCCCAACAATAGTTGATGTGATAAATGGATGAAATGTCACCCCAAGGAGTGCTTTCCAACTTGTTGTTCATCTTATTCTGGTGAAAGTTCCTGCCCTCAGTTAAAGCAGGGCTCCAGGTCAGTCTTCCCACACTGGCACGAACTCCAGACCCATGTGTTGGGCAGAGGCCAGGTCTGGCTCTGTGTATCTAAAACTCAGGCCCACTGTGATATCCAGAGAAACCCTGCACCATGGTCCATGATAATTCTGCTTTGGATCCAAGTAGCACCCAGTTCTGGAGTGGCTCCTTACTTACTGTGGGTATAAGGTAATCTGGACTCCCTAGGCAGGATGTCATGGCTCCAAGGGCATCGATTTGCCATTGCATCTGTGCATCTCCAAGACAAGTCACAAGTTCAAAGAGCCCATGGATTCACCCTTCATGCAGGATCCCTGGATTCTAAGGCTCTGTTAATAACCATGACAGAGTCTTCGTCAACCCAAAGTAGAGTCTTGGGATGGCCAAGACCTCTGGATCTCCAGCTCCATACTAATGTGCCCCCTACCCAAATTAGGCCAGTGGTATTTGCAAACTCTTCATGTGTTCTTTTGACTACCCATCACCAATAACCACAGTTCTGGGGGGCTTCAGGAAATGCTAACTCCAAGAATATCTCACTGTTTCTCAAACTGGATCATACACATCTCCAAGACTGACTGGTGGTATGCTACAGAGGTTAGTAAGTACAAAGGATTTAAGTGCAATGTGATTTTCTGCAACACTCAATTTATCTGAAAATTGGTGAAAGAATATACATTTTTACATGAACACCCAAATATTATGGAGTAGTGCACAACATTGGAGTAGATTCTGCAACAAAAATAAGATTCCAAAGAAAATTCTTGCATGCATTGGAATCTTGGAACTCTACCTCCTAAACATCTTAGAGATTATGTTCATTCTTTTCTGTCATTTAGAGTTTAGAAAAATTAGCAAGCACTGTGTCAATCTCCTTAGATGACCAGAGAGGGTAAATCATTTGCTCAAAGTCAACAACTAGCCAGTCTCCATGCTAGGTATGATTCGTATGCATGCCCCCCCACTTTTGATTTCACTTGTTCCTTTTTCCCTACGACAACATAAGTCACCCGAAGTTCAACCCTTCAGATTCTTTTATGGCTTAAAATACAAATAATCTCAGTAAGGATATAAGACATTGATATCTTGGGTATAGATGATTGACAAGTCGTACCCTTTGTTTCAATATTTTTATAAGAAAAGGGGGAGGCAGGATATAGTGGTACTTCTGAAATGAACATGATTGCTTTCTTAAGTGAATGTGTGTGGACTATTACATATATATATATATTTATGTGTATATATATATATATATATATATATATATATATGTTCGTGGGTCTAGATTTCTGAGTTTGTCAACAGATGTGAAGCAGAATGGGAGGAATACAGCACAAATTAGGCTGGGAACCAAAGCACACCTTTCCCTATTTTGCAATTTTGCACAATATAATAGCAGCTGTTATAACCCAAGTATTGCCCACCTAACCTCGGCCTTTCCCTTGGAAAAATCATGCCTTCTTGAACATTTCCATCACTCATATAAAAAATATAGCTAAACATCTTTCCACTTGCAGCTGCTTGAAGTAATGGATTATGTCTTTGAACTTGCCAGTAAACTTCACGGTCCTGGTATAAATATCCAACTTGTCAAACTTGCTTTCCAAGGAAGCCCTATAATGAAAAGCTTATCTGTTTTGGGGGTAAGTTAATGCCTCAACTTTGCCTCCAAGCCAGTTCCTGAGAAAATTTTGGTGTAGAGTACTTCCTGCCAGCTATCAGGTCATCTCTGGCCAGGCCCGGAGGCTGGTTTCACTGATGTTTGGTTTCAGCCATTCTCTTGGCCTCCGCAAAGACAGCACTCTCCCCGGAAGCTCTGTGTCTTCTGCTTTTCCTTTCCCTTTGAGTAGACTCATCAGCTGATCAAAGGAGTCTGCCTGCCCAAACTGCCACCAAAAGACACAGAAGTCAGTAAGGGCGTGATAGGACTTTT
The DNA here is from genome assembly GCA_004024625.1 of Mellivora capensis. Taxonomy (NCBI): domain Eukaryota; kingdom Metazoa; phylum Chordata; class Mammalia; order Carnivora; family Mustelidae; genus Mellivora; species Mellivora capensis. The sequence continues at coordinate 48,029 of PISX010009343.1, forward strand.
GGGGTGCCTGATGATGCAAGGCAAACAGTCAAATAATTCTCAGCCTGCTCACTACCACACCTTAGGGGACAATCTGTGGAGCCAAGGGCAATTCTCTAAATCTGGATTGTCATGGGAAAGCTAGCATTTTTCTTCTTCCTGGTCAATATAGATAGAAGAAGAGAGATATCCCTAAAAAAAAGTTCTCTGCATTCTAACAACAAAACCACTGCAAACTTCAGAAAGTCAAAGAATATTTCTTTCAAGAGGAGTTAGAACAGAAATATTATTATTCATACTAAGAAGAATGGCTTTAGAGAAATCGCCTTATAGACCTATTCCATGCAAAGCTATATGTCTAAACCACGTTCTTCTGAGGAACTGCTGGCTTCTTCCTCACCTGGGCTGTAGAATTCTTAGAAAAGCTCCTGAGGTGCTGACCATTTGGGTCACATTGAGAGTCCTCCCTGGGAACGGTAGGGACTTTTGTTTTCTCCTTAGGTAGTTGAAGAATGATTGTTAATAAGAACTTTCTGGCCGCCTTTAGACATAAAACTCATAAAACATGTTTCCACAGTATGCCCAAGAGAAAGGCTATGGATTTTAAGGTGCTGTGTGGTACTAGACAGAAGGAGAAACTCAGCAAACAACTAATGATGATCAGGCCAGCCCCTCTAACAAACGTTTCTACCTGGCTCCCCTGATAAAGATACCAGACTTATTCCTACCTTCCTTCCTTCCTTCCTTCCTTCCTTCCTTCCTTCCCTCCTTCCTTTTCTTTTCTTCTTTTTTCTTTTCTTTCTTTCTTTCTTTCTTTCTTTCTTTCTTTCTTTCTTCTTTCCTTGTACCACTTCTAGATCTGTGGCCAGCTGTATTGTAGTTAAATTTCAAAATACTCATTTGGCAGCTTTGTACAGTGGTGCTATAATGTTTATAAAGCCCATGGTGCTAGTCTGAAAGTGCATGCACAGATATGCACTTTAAAGGGGCATAAAATGAACAAAATGCATTACCAAATGCAATACCCAGTATTAACCACATTCATATGAGTTTTGTATTTGACCCAATAAACCAGTGGTGCCAGATGTAAAATTAGCCTGTAAAACTTTCCCTCCATTTCAGCCATCCATGATTCCTATTCTCAAATACCAATGTACAAAGGTAGCATCTTTCTTCAAAAAAATAAGTTTAAAAATAAGTGTGTAATACATAGCACATGTACCACACCTATGTTCATTATATATACCATGTATGTAAGAATGCATAATATATACAATATATTTCACTATATATGATGTGTGTATAAGTATAGATGTGAAATAATTACAATAACTTCAATTATTGAGGAAATGGAATGAAGTTCTTTCATTTCTGATTCTACTCACTATGTGTCAGGTACTAAAGGTATTTTAAAAGCCCCATGTCCTTGAAAATTATTTTGGGTAGTTTGTCCCAATATGCTTCTCTTGGGAGAAAACTAATCTTTTGTTTTGGACATCCATGGTGTTTGCCCAACAAGTCACATTGCCCGTTCTTTCAATAAAAAAGACCTGTAGCTCAAGTCAGTTGCCCTCATGTCCTCCCCTGGGCACCCAGGCAAGGATGCCCACAGAATACAAGCCTGCTTGGTTGAGTAGGTCATTTGCTCTCCGCTCTCTACAGTTATTTGGTCAGGGATGGACATGTGAACCAAACCAAGCCACAAGAGGTGGTCCAGGCTCCTATTAGAATCTTTGGGAAGAGAAGAAGTCTGCCACATTAAACTTGAATTTGTGAGGATGCTTGCCCGTCGAGGATGAGAAAGATCCTCAGAGGAGAGGCCATGCAAGAATGAAGTTGACTCAAAAGAAGGCAGACTTTAAAAATCAGAGAGGAGCTAAACTCTGAAAACAGAAGCCAGTTCTCTCTTGGATTTTTCAGGCAAGTTGGTCCCTCTCTTTGCCTAAGCCCTTTGGGGTTAGGTTTTGTCTCTTTCAGCTGGAAGTGTACTGACGAAAACACCTTTAGAAGGTTCCAGTTAATTTTGTCAAAAGACAAATATTATCTTCCCTAAACAGATTAAAAATACGAGCCTCAGATAAAAACTAAGTGAAATAACTCACCTAAGACCACACAATTAGTAAACCTTAGGAACAAAATCTGTCTAAATCCGAAATATACGTTTTTAATATAAACTAAGGGTCTTTCATGTAAGAGCCTTTAAATGTAAATACCTTTGGAAGGAGAAATAATTTAAGCAAGTTACAAATAATTTAAGTCGCAGTAATGAAAAATCTAAATGTGCTTTTAGTGAGAGAACTAGAATGAACTTCAAAGGAAGTGGAATCTGATGGAAGGCTGGATGTATAGCTGAATTGAAGAGAAACACTTGGAGAAAGCAAGTGGTTAAGAGCTGACATTCATTGAGAGCACAGGTACAATTTGACTTAATCCTCTCTTAAACCCCGTAAGATGGATGCTACTCTTATTCCCATTATATAGATGAGAACACTGAAGCACAGAGAGAGGCAATACCATGTCTAAAGGTATACGGTCGCTAGGTGTAAGAACCCTCCAGATCTGAGTCTTACCTTTATGTGCAAGGAAAACACAGTAGATGAGCTCCTAAGTAGAATGTATTACCTGTGCTGACAAATATTTACTAATTGCTTTGGCAGAAATATTTTTTCTAGAAACCTACAGTCTCTAGAAGGTGGTTCGATAAAATATGTGACTAAACAAATCATTTCATCTTTGAGACTTGATTTTAAGAAAACTTGCTATTGTATAGAAATGTATCATAAACAATTAGCTTCCACTGGTACTCTGATGCTTAGACATTATGATTAAAATAGCTCTCCTTATTAAGAAGCCTATTTAACAGAGTCTGAAGTCCTAGGATCTTTATATTTTAGGAAGGAAGGAGAAAAATCACCAGACACTTTTGCAACCTTAGCTGCCAGGACTTGTTATTGGAAGCTCTTTGATCGTGACAGACACAGTGCTGTAGAATCCAAAGTCCTCAACAGAATTTTCAATAATGATTCCACATGACTTGAGAATTTAGGTAAGTTCTGAAAATCTAAGAGACAAAGATGGAGTATGGAAAGGCATATTCATAGCTGACATGTCTGCACTAGTAATCTTCAAACCTTCAGAGGGTTCATTGATAAGGCAAAGGGTAAAGGTCATCCAAAATACTTCCCTTCAAGCAATGCGGATTTGCGTGGTCCTGTTCTCGGTCTGTTTCTAACGGGCTGTGTCTTGTAGGCAGCTATGAAAAGAGCTTTGTCTAAGCAGGGCTTTAGATTGTCCTTTACGACCTTACCCTAATTTTCCAGAGACACTGGGCTGACTTTTCCTTTGTGGGGAAGGTCAGGCAGAGAACATCTTAAAGAGACGATAAAAGAGGTGCTGAAGAAATGACAGGAATGTAATTCTTTCAAGATCATAAAGCCACTTCCATGTGCTAAGAATAATATAACATTATAGATGCCTGCCACTTTCATGTCTTTTATGTAAAAATAGTAACTTTAGAGGAGCTTATATAATGGTCATTGTAACTTGCCGAAGCAGGGTCCTTCACATCAGGCCCTAGCTCTCTGACCATGGCTCCCCTGGACATGCCCAGAAAAAGAGACTGACTTGTGAAAATGCTTATAATTACATTTTTTAGTAGACATTTCTTACTTATGGGGGATGTGTAGACAAGAAATGAAGAAATATTAAGACTTTTTAAAAATACTTCATTTAATTATTCCATGATAGGGAAAAATCAGTCTCCTAAAAGAGGAATTCATTACTTCAGAAATAGAGATAGGTGATAGGCTGTTTTGGAAAATTGTAAAAATTTGTAATGACAACCTAGTGTCCCATACTATGGATTGTTTATGCCCTAAGAGATATTTCAAATATGAAGAAACACAATCCAAAGTTCTTAATTTATTTCTCCATCTCATTAAGAATGGCCAATTTTTTTATTTTTTATTTTTATTTTTAAAAAATTTTATTTATTTATTTGACAGAGAGAGACCCAGTGACAGCAAGAGACACAGCAACAGCAACAAGCAGGGAGAGTGGGAGAGGGAGAAGCGTGCTCCTCATTGAGTAGGGAGCCCGATGCAGGGCTTGATTCCAGGAATCTGGGATCATGACCTGAGCTGAAGGCAGACGCTTGATAACTGAGTCACCCAGGTGCCCCAAGAATGGCCAATTAAAAAAAAAAATGAATGAAACTGAAACTCAAGCCAAATAAAAGTATTGTTCTATAAACAATTCACATGCACAGTACTTAATACATCTATAATAGGATTTTATTCTCAGGAATACAATTCTCATGGCACTAAATAGGAAAATACCTTACCATGAGAAGCGGACTTCTTTTTTAAAAATATTTTATTTATTTACTTGAGAAAGAGAGAGTGAGAGAGAGCATGAAAGGGGAGAGGGTCAGAGGGAGAAGCAGACTCCCTGCTGAGCAGGAACCCCAATGCAGGACTCAATCCCAGGACTCCAGGATCATGACCTGAGCCAAAGGCAGTCACCCAACCAACTGAGCCACCCAGGCCCCCAAAACGTGGATTTCAAATGTTACTCCATAAGTCAAATTTTATGATCGTTTTTGTTTTATTTTTGTTTCTGTTTTCCCCCTAAATGGAAGTACTAACTGCTTGTGTGGGCAAAAAAAAATTCTTAACATCAAATCTTAATATTTGGTAGATACATACAAATGCAAATAATACTTCATCACCTGTAAGATGGGATGAAGCTCATCCCATCCATTAATATCCATTAGTATCCTATACTATACCTGTGTAAATTTTTTGGGTTATCCATATTTTGGTTCTTCTTCATTTGTGTGGGTAATGAAGTGTAGACTATAATTGTATTCAATTCAGTGATGCTGAATTCAGTCATAAGTCCTAGGTCATTAGCTGACCATTAATGGTTGTCATTATAATGCTCTCCAGACTTAAAATGGGTTTTCTTAGATTCTCTGGAAGCTAGGATTTTTTTTTAACTTGGGTTTTAAGATTTGCCTAATACCCTTAGAAAATAAAGATTAATAAAACTCTTCCCTACATAAGATAAATCAGGCATAGATAACTATATTCATTTTAATAATTTGCCTTTATAATAGTCTTCCATAAAAGAAATCAGAAGTACTTTGATTCACTTACTAATATGTATCTCTACCTCATACATTGCAGATACTGAAAGGTAATTCACTTACAAAAAACTATATTAATGTGAAACAATTCTGGAACACCAAAGCAAATCATACAACAAAAGATCAATATCCTTGGAATATTTCTTGCCACCTATATTTGGTTAGAAAATTTTCTGTGTTTTTTTTAAATAATATTTCTTCCTTCATGCTAGAATGCATATTCAAGGCTATTTGTCTTAAGTTGCAAAATAAGTAATCAATTTAATGCTATTTTTTTCTGGAAAAAATAAGAAATCATATTACATATTCACTCTTTTATTTACTAACCATAAATGTAAATATTTATGCTTGGTTATATAACCTCTTTTCTTTTGTATTATAAAATTTGAGTCTAAACATATTTTATATTCAAAATATTAATATTTGGTTAATCATTTTTGTTTTTATCATTATGCATGCATGCTTCCAAACACTTTTTCCCTCTAGCCTATGATCACCATTGCATTTTTAAGATTAATAGCATAATTTCAAGATAGATGAAAAAATACTGAGATATATACAGTCTGTGCTTCAATTTGGTAAACTACTATAGTTTTAGTTATTTTGTTTTCAACCGAATTTCTTGTTTTTAGAAGTTACACAAAGTCTCTTAAAAGTCAAGCCAGAAGACACTGACAGATGTTAGCTTCTTTAAGCTTTCAGTACTCAAGGACAGATGATATTAACTTCTCCTAGATTTGGGCATACTATGATCTTGTCCAAGATTTTTGGCAATTCCTACTGTCTTTAATTACAGGTAACCTTCGGTATACACAATGCCTTTCATTTTGATTCTACATCCTATAATGATTTTTAAGAGCCATTTTATTTGAAAAATCAAATTTTAATCTTTAGTGAAAATTCAATTGCGTGCAGAGCCACCATTGCCAAAAATCTAATTAAGGTGACAAGGGAAGGAAAGTCACCTCTATACACAGCTGATCTCACATATGTGCAGTCAAAGTTCACTGCTTCACTCTTACTCCCTGCCCGGCACTGAGAGTAACAAGCAATCTAAAATCACTAATACTAAAATTTTTTAAAAAATGGATCTTATAGTCAATTATTTCTGCTTTCTGAAATTCTATTAAAATCTTGTAATTTTTTTTCAAAATTATGCATTTTTCAAGGCACTTATATCCTCAGGCAGAAGGATCTCTCTCCTACAACTTCCTTTTGTGCATTTAATTTCATGATTATATATGCATCTGTCTTATTTATTCTACTAGATTGTAATTGTTGGAGCGTGCATGGAGGACCATGTTTTCCCAGCCACAGTTAGTCTGGCTTTCTGTGCCAACACATTCCTGCATAGCTCTGAGAGTTTCATTAAAATTCATTCAGCACAAAGGTAGAGGTAATACCACAAGCTACTCTATTAAACTGGCCATAATTCAGAGGTACCAAACACAGAAATTAGTAAGAGTTCTTGTAATCATTGGCCCCCTCCATTCAGGAAGAAATCCATTTCCTTGCCTTCCAACATAAATCCTAGCAAAGATATCCTTCATGCCAAAAATGGCCATTCTTGGATTTGAGGACAGGTTATGAAAAAGAGCAGAATCTATATTTTTCTTTACAGTAGCTCATAGCAAATGCTCCGTTTAGTATCTGCAGAATGAATGGGCATATAAATTATAATATCTATGTATTAGTTATCCATTGTTGTATAACAAGTTACCCCAACTTTTAGCAGCTTTAAACAACAAATATTAAATAGCAGTATCTATGGGTCAGGAAACTAAATGGATACTTAACTAGGTGCCTCTGGTTCAAGGTCCCTGATGATGTCGAAATCAAGGTGTCTTTTAAGGTTGTGTCCAACTCAAGACTCAGATGAGGCTGAAGAATCTGCTTCTAAGCTCACTCCTGTGGTTCATTGTCAGTCTTTGGCTGACTTGGGAACCTCAATTTCTCATCATGACTTTTTGGATACTCACAGCATAACAATTCACTTTGCTCAACAGGAGTGACCCAGAGAAAGAACAAGAGAAAGGAGGGGGTGCCTGGGTGGCTCAGTGGGTTAAAGCCTCTGCCTTCAGCTCGGGTCATGATCCCAGCGTCCTGGGATCGAGCCTCGTGTCGGGCTCTCTGCTTAGCGGGGGTCCTGCTTCCTCCTCTCTCTCTCTCTGCCTACTTGTGGTCTCTGTCTGTCAAATAAATAAATAAAATCTTAAAAAAAGAGAGAGAGAGAGAGAAAGGAGGTCAAGGGGTTGGGAGAAAAGCAGGGAGGGAGGCTAGGGGAGAGAGGGAGGAGACACAGTCTTTTTCTTTTTAAAATATAACATTTGAAGTAACTCCCATTACTTCTGCTATATTCTGTTTCTTAGAAGGAAAGAGTAGGTCCAACTTACACTCAGCGAGAGAGGATTACACAGGGTGTGAATAAAGGAGGAAGGGATCATGGCAGGTCTTCTTAGAGGGCTGCCTACCACAATGTACATGAGATACAGCATTGCCCTATCATTCTTCATTTTTCAATACATTTCACTTAGGAATTAGATTTATTGTAAATTTGGTTATCCATATGTAAACTGTTCCTTTTTTTTTTAAAGCTATATATTTAATTTTGTTTCTAAGGTGAGCCGACATGTTTGATAATTAGAGTTGCCTGCTGCTTGTTTTGTCTAGGGAGTGTTAGCTATGAACCCTCATCTCTGCTCTTCATGGCTTTTTTCCAGCCGGTAGGCTTGAGTGAGTCTCAGGTAAATGTTCTGCCAAGGTGAGAATAGAAACTGCAAGGCCTCTTGAAGTCTAGGGTTGGGACTTTCACAGTGCCATTTCTGCAGCAAGTCACGAGGCCAACCTTTCCAGGAATGGAGAAAATGTCTCTGTTTCCATTATGTAGGGGATATGTAGTTGGTAATGGGAAGACTTTCTGGCCATTAGATTATCTACCACACTCCTTTCTCCAGTCACAAAATGTCATACGTCTTCCACATACAAAACATATCCATCCTTTCTCAAGACTCCCCCTAATCTCATACTGTTAGGGCATCACGCACGAAGTCCACAACTTTGCTAACTGCCTCAAGTCTGGCTTCAGACAAAGCTTCCCAGTATAACTCTTCAGGTGTGGTTTCTCTTAATCCAAAGACTTGTGAATGAAAAAGACAAATTGTCTGGCACCCATATGGCAAACATACATAGTGAGGCAGTGATAAGCTAACTATAATAAACACTCTTGTCCAAAAAGGAGAGGAACAAAAGGCACATGAGTGATGGTAGTCCAAGACAGCCTCACTGGCATGCTTGGCAATTAACACTAGTTGTTGGCTGAGCCACTGTCTCCACAAGGCCTCTCTTTCTCAAGGAGTCTAATCGGGCTTCTTCATACCATGGTTGTCAGGTTTCAAGAAGGCTAGAGAGCAAACCACAAGTTCTCTTGAGGTCTAGGTCCCAAAACCACATAATACAATTATTGCCACAGTCTGTTGGTCAGTATAAATCATGAGTTAAATCTAAATTTCAGGAAATGGGGAATATTTCGGAGGAATCATTGGAGCCATCTTTGCAAATCATTGACCACTGGCCATCTCTGTCACAGTTTAATGCTTACAACATGAAATAAAATTTGAAGGTTTTACTTTAGATATTTTTGGCAATTAAGTAGTATGTATCTTCCTAGTTTTTCTATATATTCAATTGGCCCAATTCTTCTCTCCAATGGGAAGCTGGCACAAACCTATGTGCAAAGGAAGGGATGTAAGATTTCAGGACATATAGTAGAAAGAGAGAGTTGGAAGTGAATATTTACTTCACCTTGCCATTTCATATAACTGGGATATTGTCAAGGGTTTGTGGACAGCAATACCAGGCTCAGAGATGTGGAAGTAGAAGAAATCAGGATTTGATTATAATATCCTACCAGAAATGACTGATGGAAGGTAATCTGGAAGTCAAAATAAATAAAGTAGAAGTGGCTTAGCAGCCCAAATCTGAAAGGGCTATCATGTAGGATAAAACAGTTTCCTACCTCAATTGATCTACAGAGTATGTGATTGTTCAGATTTATTAATGATTATTGTTGAGGACAAAAATCCATGACTAAGACATTATATTGATAGTATCAATGTTAACCAGTAACTTCTTTTTTTTTTTTTTCAAATCTTTTACTGGATGATTTAGTAAAAATCTAGATATTCGTTGATAATAAGATGAATAGAAGAAACTCCAGTGTTGCAATTATTTTCAGTTATTAAGTATGAGGAATCATTTGATGCAGTGTCTTTAAAAAATCAAGGAACAAAAGGGAACTATTATCTTCTTTGTATACTACAATTTTTTTTCTTCAGTTTAAAAAAATTATTTGAGTGCAGCTCAATGTGAAAGAGGAAAAAAAATAACTTCATACTTCAACTGTTCAGTTTGCTTTTATTAATTGAAATATCAATACAATAGAAACAACTAGAATATTTTTATACTTGCTACATTTCTTGATATCTTGGAATTATCTACTGTGCATTCATGCCTGAAAATAGCTTTTAAAGAGAATACCTAAGAACACAAAACGGCTAATGGAATGTATGGAAATCATTCTTCCTAGGATTAGGAAAGCCTAGAACTAACTGGGGAAGAGCAAATTCCAAGAACATGGGCGTCTCACCCTCTACCCACCCCCCCCATCCACAAGGCAGGAGAGGTTTCTGGGAGAGAATGGGGAAAATATTCCACAATAGCTCTGAGCTACAACCTGCAAAGGAAGTGGACATTTAGAAACACAAGGCAGGACATTACAAGTTCAGGGCAGAAAGCCTGGTGAAGACCTAGGCAATTATTCCTATCATGGCCTCCATTTTAGATGAGAAAGAAAAAAATGGACACCCAGAAAGTTGCTCAAGGTCACATGCAAGTTTCTACTGAAGCAGCCAGAAAGTAGAAACCCCTGAATTTCCAGTATTCCCTGCAGCGCACTGAAGTCAGCAGCCACCCTGAAGTCTCCAGCTGCCTCTGTATCCAGCTACTCTTCTAACAGCCCCTCAGACTAGCCCGGACTTGAGTCAGAAAATCTTCAGCAGGCAGTCCTCTGGGTCAGTCCCACCCCACTCTGTTTCTGCTTTTTTCTCTGCCAACCTCTCAAAACCTGAGAATTTATGAACTTGATGGAAAGTAATTCCTTTAAAAAATGCAGAAGTTGAACATACGTAGATTTATACCCCCATATCTTTCCAGCAAGCAAAAACATGTAGGTAATGTTTGACAGTCCTTCAGTGAATCTGCAGATTGCTCCAATAGCCACAGGAGAGCTGCCTGATGACGGACATTTGGGAAGAGGAAGGGCGTGTCCAGTTTCCTTTTCACAGCAGGTTGCTGGCTCCCTGTTTATTTTCTCCTCTTCCTTCTATCCTCTTTTTCCCTAATTTTCTTTCTATTCATTCGGTATTGTTTGAACACCTCCTATGCAAACTAGAAAGGAGAGATTCTGGTTCATTTGATTTGAAAATCATATATTTCATGGAGATCTTTTATCAGGACCTGTAAGAGCTCTGGGCTCAGCATAGTCAAGCTCAAATCCAGGATGAGTCTGCACTACTAGCTATTCAAATAATAGTACCACCACAGTGGGCTTTGAGAGGACTAACAGGTAAGTAAAAGCTTTTAATAGGGCCCATGAAGAGTTAGCTATTCTAATTGACCTATTACTGCTAATGCCCTTCCAAATTTGGACAATCTGTAAGAGCTGGGGAGGGACACAGACCTGAGCTGAGTAGATCACTCACTGAGGTTATAACACTGAATAACAGAAGAGTCATTACTATGACTAAGTTTATCTAGAAGTGAAGAAATGTCATTTTCTCTTCTTAGGTAGAAATAGGGACCCAAGGCAGAAATGAAGGTGAGTTGTAGGAATTTGTTTTTAAAATTAGAGTGTTGTTATCTGAGTGTGTGATTTGTGAAAACATTATACCCATACCCACATATAACCACAATAGAGTGTATCATGACTTTAACTGGGGACAGGGTAAAAAGATTCTTGGGCAAGAGAAAAAACTTCTTTGGGGGAAGGTATATCTTTGTGAAAACCGCACAAGATGAGGGAGAGATGTGTGGCAGGTGCTCAAGGTAAAGGAGGCCCCCCCTTATTCAGGAGGTAACAGAGAGATTGGCAATCTCCAAACAGATGTAAGTTAGCAAGGCTGGAGACAGTATCTGGAAGGACGTCTGTTAAAGAGCTAAGTTTGGACAGGCAAGGAGAGGCCAGATCATGGAATAACTTGTGAAGGCATGTTATAGAGTTGGGACTTAACTGAGACAACAATAAGGAGTCTTTAAGGGTTTAAGCAGGAGATACATAAAACTACTTTAACTTTAAATATCTACCACTTCTTTTTTTTAATGGACAAACTCCTCTATATCTCTCTCTTTTGTAGAGGATCATATGGGGCAGGCAGAAAAAGGAGCCATGCATGCCAGTAAAGAAAGATGTTTCTGTGTTTCTGTTTTTGTTTTTGAAAAGAATACAACCCTGGTTTTTAAATTTCTACTCCTGCTTGACCAGTGATTTCTGTGGAAAGGGGAGCATCTTTTGATTTTTTGCTAGAAAGAACTCCAAGAGAGCCATTGCCAGAAAGAACTGAAAGAGCTCAAGTCCTCAATAAAAGAATGTAGAGAAATAAAAGAAGGTAGAAAGACAGGAGGGAGAATTCTGCTCATATTCCCCAATGAAATTTTCTCTTCCAGCTTTCCCTTGTTTTGCATTCTCTCTTATCCTTCCTCTCAGGACACACACACATTTGTACACACACACTCATATATGTGTATATGTGTGTGTGTGTGTGTGTACACACACACACACACACACACACAAGCATCTGTAAAACATTTGGTTACTGGGAGATTCAAACACATTGTGTCAAGTGATTGCCAAACAGCTTTATTTTTGCTCTCATACTCTATCAGAAGACCTTGTGATCATTCTGGGATGATGAAGAGAAACAGAAGGATTTGGGACCAAAATATGAAGCTGTCTCTTAACCCTTGAGCCATTTATACTCTATTTTTGAAATGTGTTGGTTAAGAAATGGAAATGGATCTCTTTAGGAAGGGCTAGAATGAATTGTAGCAAATATGTAAGGAGGTGGAAATGGATATACAAAACATACCTGTTCAGTTTGCATTTCATATGATTTTCAAAAGGACAAGAAAAAAATAGAGCATAGCATTAAAACATGGTCAATAGTCAGTCAATTTTATGATCAAACTTGGGTGTCTCAGAAAGCATGAAAACCTATGTTCTGGAAGAGGAGGAGATTGGGAGCCTCCTTTCCTCTGTAACAATACCGAAGGCAAAGACCCATGAATATCAGTTGTGTTACATTAAATACTCATTTAAAATGTAAAGAATGCCATTGATACTATCTTAATGTTCTTTATTTTTTTATTTGGATTACAAAAATTGTCCTTCATATCTACTCATTCATTTATCTATTTGTAGGAACTTTCAAAGGTTCCAGTTCAACCAAGCTCTCCCAACACTAATTTGTCCCTAAAGTGTGACATTACTTCACCTTAGGTCTCCAGTCAAAATTGCTATGAGGTATCTAACTTACTTTATCCTGCTTTGGAAACACTCCCAAGGGTTTCATAGATGTTCCAATTAACCTCATCATGATTGAGTATGTTAGAACTGAAGACAGTTGTCTAGTTTTCAAATGTTTCTTTCTCCCCTCTGTCTTTTTTTTTCTCCCCAAGACACAATGTTACGTAGAATAACAATGCAACCAATGTTTCAACACATAAATATATCATTGCTTTTTTTCTGAACTGGGAGAAATCTACTATTGACCCTCAACATCCTCATCCTCTTTTATTATGGGCTTTTTTCAGTCCAAGGCAATCCTGTGGGTACATGGACCTTTGGGAAAGCACTAACCTGTTTCAACCCTCACTATATTAATGAGGAATCTGAGATCCAAAGAAGCAAGTTGATCTGTGTAACATCACAGAGTGACCATCAAAACTAAGACTTTGACTTAGGAGTTCTAACACCAAATCCTGGCTCTTTCAAGTATAAGATTTTGGATTTTAGAACTTTGATTTATTTTCAGTTTTCTTCCTTCAGATCAAATTGTAAATCTGACGTGGGGTATCCATTAATCAGTTGCGTGCATCTATCATGTCAGAGCAGAGCTGAGTGAACCATTAGAGTACCAGGGATTCAGGATTTCAGTAAAAGCAAAGGTCCAGAGTGATTGAAAGGGAAGACTGAGCTTAAAGTAAGAGATGGGTTCGTTGCAAAAATTGTCTACTGATACTTCTCAGAATAATACTAACATTACCTAGAGTCATGATGACCCATTAAATTCCAAGTAAAATAGGTTCTGAAATATTATATTGTTCATTCTAAGCTACTTCTTTATAATATGACTTCATTATTCTATTTGCAATAATGAGACTGCCCATAATATCAGACATATCCATATCCAAAAATAAATACAAAACATTTCCAAGTGAAGTATACATGCCTTTTGGATTATAGACTATTTTTGGATTATTCTCACATTGTTTCTCCTCATTAGCACTAATGATCAAGGACTAATGGTGGAATTAGTTGAAGGTAAATCATCATATTTCAAAATAAATTCTTTCCATCTTTTGTAACAAATAGCACACTTGAACATTAACTCATTGAAAAACAGGAATTATAGAAAGCCACAATTATATTTAACCAAAAAAGGAATGTAAATATTCATGTCTTGCACATCTAAGTCTTAGTGTCTTTAAAAAAAGTCATACATAAATACAATTTAAAATTTTGATTTTTAAAACATAGTAATATAAATTATTTCTGCCTCGAATTGTTTTTTTCTAACCTTTTCAGGTGCCATAATCCAAGTGTTTTGTAACCACGATGTCACCATTTGGAAATTAATTTGGATTACCACTATCCAGGCCATGTGTTTTGGATTTTCAAGAAGAGTTCTGACTTCTAGGGCAGTTCTGATTGCCAATATCCTGTCCTGTTATTAGACCATGTGTTCCATAGATTTTCACAATTTTCAGTAAAGAAAATATTAGCCAAGGTCCCAGTTAAGTTGTTCTAGTAATAGGTCCTCATTCCCATTCTCCCATCTTGGAAGACCACTCAAGCAGAATTTATTCCAAAGCTCAGATGCTTCCCCCTGGAAGGGTGGGGGACGACCTGAACATTTCAGCCTGTGTGAGGGAAATATGAGGCATCCATTCCAAACTATAACAACCTCAGAGACTCAGAATTCCATGGGGTAAGAAGAGCAGACGCAGAGCCATTTTCAAACCAAAGCTTGCCCTCGTCCAAAGCTAAGTTGTCAGTATAGCTTTGGTGTTTCACTGACCCAAATCCCTGGGATGGTGCTCGAAGTCATTTGGGTCCCTCTTGGGAAGGCTTATTAGTGCTTCACTCCCTCCTCTCTCTTACTCAAATTGCATTAAAAGGCTGCAGATTCCAAACTCTATGGTTTGATGAATGTAGTGCAGATGGAAAGCATAAGAGAGGTCAGAGTCGGTTGCCATTGGGCTAAGGGTGTCCTATTTTCATGCAAGCGAAAAAGATGACTCAGAAAATACAAAACTATTGTTCACGCGGAACCAATGTTAAACTAACAAAACTTCTTTAGTAAATAACAGAACTTGTCAATGGTAAGAGCCTCATCTAGCAGTTCACATGACTTTAAATACCGTTCAACCACCCACATGTCATAAACAATATTAGTAGATGTAAAAACTTGTGGCATCTGTTTTTCTTAATACATGTGTGTGTATGTGTGTTTGTGTCACTGCCTAAATCCACTGAGAAACTAACAGGTATAAATTTACTATGAGTAAATAAATGAAAATGTACTACTTTTAATTATTTAAATCATTTATTTGTAAACTCCACCTAACAACAGGATAGAAAGTCAACGATGCCAGAGTTCAAATGCTTACCTGCTTTTTTTCAGTTGTTTTAAAAATGCTTTGGCTTGATGTATATCATGTAGGGACAATGTCATTGGATGGGATCCCGGTGGATAAGTAGTTACTTTTTCCATGAGTTGAACATCCCCAAAGGTGCTCTGTCATGGAATCCGCAAGTACCCATTTAATAACCTTTCACAAGTGGTCTCATGATCAAAAAGCCTTAGAACCCATAAGCAGGATTTATCTTGGACCATGGCTATGCAGCTGGTTACACAGCTGGGAAAATGGATGAAACAACAGTCAATCAATTCATTTTGGCCATTTCCATTATTACCAGTAATTGTTCCAGCTGCACTGATGTGTGGTGATCAATATTCATTGTAATGATGGCAAAAATGGACAGCATGCATGCCCCTTTGTCTTTCCATTTCACATATGTTGACCTGGCCATATTTGCACAGAATAATTCATTCAACCAGCAGCATCTAGCTTCTAACTTTCCCATTATAGAATGCCACAGTAGCAAGTGAGTATTAAAAGCAAAGCAAAACAAGACCTTCTAGCAACTGGGTACCTTAATTAGTGCAAAGAATAGTTTGGGGGAGATGAGTGGTTGGATAGATGGAGAGAATGGCAAAATGCCAATGTTCCAACATCTGCAACATTTAGATGCTCAAAGTTGCATCCCAACAGGGTCAGTTGAGTCCTTGAACCTACCCAAAAAGGGAAAGTGGGGACTTCTAAGAGGATGACTAAGAAAATGAGTTCCAAGGGGGTGTCCAGGAATCCCAAACACCACAGGACAATAAGTGATGTCAGTTTGCCCTTACCCTGAGGCTTCCATCAATGTACATTTCATACATGACCACTGCCCTCTTTTGGGGGTCCCATTATTCACACTGAACAAATTTCTCAGGGTTGGCTCTCAAAAATCTATGTGGGATGTCAGCCTTTATATTTGGAAGCTAACTGAAGCCATTGCCAGAGCACTCAGAGATTTTAGATTTATCTATCTACCTATCATTTATTTACTTTATTAAAAAGGGAAGAACTCCTTGGCATCCTTAAAATCTGCCTTAAAACTAGAGTATATTTTATCCTCCCTTTGAGAAAACCAACAAGGTTCTTCAAACACAACTCACTCACTGTCTCTTATTTAAGAACTCCAGTATACTGAATGGAAGATTGCATTTCCCAGAGAAGATTTTTAGAAGTTAGATGGAGGGTAGCTAAAATGAATGATAGACATAAGTGTAACAAAGTATGTGTCTTTCTATAGGAAGAAATATAACTCAAGACTCCTTTTTAAAAATCAGAGATGGATTTCAGTTAAAGGTCATAACTGTATTCTAGAGAGCTAAAAAAAAAAAAAAAAAAAAAAGCATAGCCGTGCCAAACTAACTTCTTTGTTTCTAAATTGCCTTCAGTTTCCAACATTCAGTTGCCAATACTTTTTCCCCCAAACGAGCAGAATCCCTTATTAGTGTTAAGTTTGAGTAACTTTTACCTGGAGCTAGTTTATGTCCAAAGGTTAAGCCTGGTCTTCTTCATATGCTGGGAGACCTGACACCAAAAGTTGCTTAAGAGATGAAGGATAGTAATTCATTTTGTGTTGAGAGCCCTTAAGACATGGCTCCTCTGAGCTCTCTCTCTCCTCATCATAAAGGAATTTTCTCCTAGCATAGAATGGAGGCCTTAAAATACCAGGTATCTGCAGCAGAGTGCTATTTAATTCAATTTAACAAGCATGCAATTGATAATGAGAAAAATGCATAATATTCGTCCTCATTATTATATAATTTTTTTCTCTTAAGATGTGTTTTCACATATATTATCACATTTTTTATTTTCACCAAACCTTAAAACCTTGCTTATTAGGTGATGATCTATGATTCATGCTTTCAGTGACAAAGGCAGGCCCAGGTTCTGTCTGTCACATTTGCTTTCGTTTGGTGTTTTCAGAAAAGTTGGTGTCTGGTCCCAGTCATAAACCCAAGAGGAGCAGCAGAGCCTAAACTAAGGGCAGAGGGCAGCAGGGGTCGGGCAGGGACTGGACAGATATCTGTTCCCAGCACCATCTCTGGAGGCGTGTAGGGAGGGGGTAGTATGTGCAGACTGAAATCTTCTCTCTGGGGTTGAGTTTTTTCAGCATTAAAATGATCCAGGACTCTCTTCCAGCTCTATGATTCTTTATAATTGACAGCAGAGCATCTTTTAAATTCTAGGTACTGGATTTTCAAATTTTTTCAAATGCTTATTATATTTCATTTTAAAATTACTACTAATGCATCTCAATGTGTCTGGGTCCTTGGTTTGCTCTACACAATGCCAGCTGGAGCAGGCGAGGGAAAATCAGAGAGTTTGAGCAGTGTGTGCTGGGACCTAGAAAGTTCTTTTGGTTAGGAAAATCTTATTGCTATTATTGATGGCTGGAGGTGTGGTACTCTGTGTGAAACACCAAGGTAAAGATTTCATCCACTCTCTCTCATTTAATTCTTCACATAACTCTCTGATGTGCTCATTAATATTCCCATTTTACATAAGAGGAAACTGAGGCTCAGAGAATTTAGGTCACTTGACCAAAGCCGCACTGCTGATGAGCGATGGATCTAGGGTTCACACCTGTGTGTAGCTGATTCTAAAGTTGATGTTCTTGATGATTACCTAAGATTGCCTGCTAAGAAATTGAATGGCATACACGTGCACGGGCGTGCACATGAACATACACATGAGCACACACATGCACACATCACTTGTCTGCATAAAAGCAAATAAATGCTTAATTGAGAGGTGGACTGCATACATGCATGCAGGTGTCCGTGTTCTGAAAGGTGATCACACCAACACTGTTTCCAAAGCATCTGAATCAGGGATTATGGACAAAAGGCTGGCCTCCAGCTGCTTATGAGTCATTCCAGGTCAGCTCTGCTGACAAAAACTTCTGATTAACTACCAGTGTCACATTTGTGTTATTTTCAACATACTTTGATTCCATGCAATAAAACACACACACATTGATGAGAATTATGTTCAGTAGTAACATTTGAAGATGTCACGCATGCGAATCCACAGACTGGGGCAGAATGGTGGTCAGAATGTGTGTTACTTCTAGAGTGTTACATACAGATTGGTAACCGATTTTATTTACAATCTGCTAACTTCACTAAAATAGATGCTGAATGACCACCTATTCTGTAGAAATGGGAATTTTCTTTTAAAATAGTACTTCTGCACAAAACTATCATCACAGAGTCATGAGCCTAAGATTTGATTATTCAGGTAACTGGAACTAGAGCAATCAGACTGCCTTTAAAAGTTTATGCACAGCACTAAAATTCTCTTAGAATGTATTTCCTATAGTGAACGGTTAGAAACCATAGATGGGCCAGAAACATATCTATCTTTCTGTCTTGTGACACGGCTACCATTTCTCTTCTGTGAGAAGAAAGCCTCATTTCATTTGGAAGTTATTACCCTTGAAGGGACCAAACCCTGCCCCAAGATGCTTAATATTTACTTTGTCTTTGAAGCATATAGTTAAAGTTATTTCCCCCATCTGCATGATTTAAAAAAAAAAAAGCCAACTTCTTAAACCCTGTCTAGTTGTGACAGAGACCAAGATTCCACAATGTAAATGTGCCTCATTAATCAACTCTATTATTTGGGAGAGTAATGAACATTTTGCTATTTGACATCTGGTAGTGATTTACAGTAAAAGAAACAGGAATTTCTAGTTTACAAAAGTACGCATGTATGATTTGATTTCTTTGGGTGTATATATATAAATCCCCCTGCTGCTTTTCTTAGCCAAAAAGCCCCACAAAAAAAAACCCAAAAAACAAAACAAAAAACACCAAACAACAACAACAAAAAAAAACAAAACGGGGGGGGGAGCAGGGGAGCTCTCCAGGCGGGGTTAGACTATAAACTGCATGTAGATTTATAACTAACTAACCAGCTTAGAGCAAAATGTTGTGTGAGCTCTGTAATGTGTAAAATCTGGTGTTTATGTAGCTCTCAGGTTGGCTCAATACCAGTTACTAGTGAGTGATATCTAAACATAAAATAATTTCTACATAAACTGTGGGTTTGTAAAAATGTAAGAACTATATTTTTGTGTAGTCTGAAAGAAGGTATTCTTTTAAATAGATTATTAGTGTAGGGCATGATTCCACCCACTGTATTTCTGTTTTTCTTTTCTTTCCTTTCCTTTCCTTTTTTTTTTCCCCCCCTTGGAAAACTGATTGGGGACTTGGGCCTTTACCAAAAAGTCAACATGTACTTATAAAAATCTTGATATGTGATACACTGACTAAAGTGAACTTTATGATTTACTTCAAGTTGACTATGCTACTGTGCAACGAAAGTTGAAATGAATGCATAATCATTAGGAATGTGCAGCTTCCAACTAAGCCATTAGTGCATAGGTGGGTTTTTTGGTGGTATTACCTTACAAACAACACCGATGCTATGTTAATGATTAAATATATGAAAAAAATCACTCGGCTGGAGGCAGAAAGAAAAATGAGATTAGAAAAGATTTTCAAATCATGGGAATTAAGCATTAATGGGTGGTTGTTGAGATTTAAGAAATGCAATACTCTCTTCTACAGTGGACTATGAAATTAGGTATTTATCCATTTTAACAAGTTCCACATGTAATAAATGAACATGTCAGTGGTGTAGTTATGATGCTCTTCAAGGTTTCTTTGCATAGTCAACTTCTTCATGATCCTCTTATCTGACTTACTACTAACTGTTCAAAAAGGTCTTTGGCATCTAGAAAGAGTCCAGTTGAAACCAGAAGACAAAAAAGGGATAGGTGCTGGGACGCCTGGGTGGCTCAGTTGGTTAAGCGGCTGCCTTCGGCTCAGGTCATGATCCCAGAGTCCTGGGATCGAGTCCCACATCAGGCTCCTTGCTCGGCGGGAAGCCTGCTTCTCCCTCTGCCTCTGCCTGCCACTCTGTCTGCCTGTGCTCGCTCGCTCTCTCTCTGACAAATAAATAAATAAAATCTTTAAAAAAAAAAAAAAAAAAGGGATAGGTGCTTGGGTGGTCTTGGTGAAAAGACTGGCCACCCAGACACGATCCAGAATTTGAATCTAAAGGACGCATCCAGGGTTTTCTCTCTAGTTCCTACCTACATTCTACTAAATGAAGTCAAAGCTGGCAAGACACTTCCTGGGGATTAGTGTACTGGAAAGAGAATGGTTTCCTGCTGTATCAGGTGTGAATTTCTATCACAAAGGACGGAATCCCACCTAAAAATGACTTAAGGAAAGAAAGACAATATATTGTCTCACCAGATGAAAATTCAGATGTATATGTGGCCTCAGAGGCAAGGGAATGCAGATTTCAGACATTTTCTCCATGGATCACCTTCTTGCCATCAACTCACTCCGCATTCCGCTGTGTTGGCTCTGTCTTCGAGCTTTATATCAAGATTCTCAATAGCTCCAGTTCACATCCCATATATCCCTTAGACCCAGCCAAGCCTGGGCTCCTTTCCTCCATGTGTGCTTTCCTGGGCCCAAATATCACAAACTTGAGGAATCTCACTTTACTAAAGACACAAGATACTTCCATCACTTGCAGGTCTGAACTGAGCTCTTGCCCAGCACAACCTATAAACTAAACATCTGCTCTTGTGACTAAAAGTCTCCTCAGGTCCCAGGGAAATGCTTTTCCCTATCACCTCAAAACAATTAGCAGTTGCTTCCAAAGGCTGTAAGGTATGTGGGTTACCAGGTGGCTGCTGACACAGAAAGTGGGCATGGCTTTGGAGCACTGGGACCATCTGAGCAGTGGATGTACTTAGGGAAGAAAATGGAAAAGAAAAATTCATTAACTTGTCAAATCCTCTCAGAGAGCAGGAATGTAATAGCTTCTCCCATAATGAGGTGTCCTTTTGATGTGGTGCTGAGTGCCCATTTTCTCGCTTCTCTCTGTACTCAAATCCTTCACTCTGGGAGAACGCATGAATTAACACAGTATTTACAAGAGTGGAACATGGTGACTGAGAAATATTTTGCAATACTAAGTAATTCAATTATTTTTAAATTTATCCCTATTTAGGTTGAGACAAAACAGACAAAGCATGGCATAAATTCTTTACACCGACAGCTGGATGGACTTCGAATGCTAGAATAATGAGCAGCTTTATATTTACGAAAGTACTTAAAGAATGGTTTCAAAAATTAAAAGTTGCTTGCATTTAAATACAGTCATTTAAAAATTGTGCCCAGGTGAATTACAACTCATTCATTATCCTTTAGTTTTGATAGATATTTTCAATATTTAGAAAAAAATTTGGAATGTGTAATAAAATTATTTACTTTTTAAATTTTAGACCTGGCCTTAACCTATTTTTTTTATTATTATTTTTTAAAGATTTTATTTCTTTATTTGAGAGAGAGGCAGTGAGAGAGCATGAGCGAGGAGAAGGTCAGAGGGAGAAGCAGACTCCCCGTGGAGCTGGGAGCCTAATGCGGGACTCGATCCAGGGTCTCCGGGATCATGACCTGAGCCGAAGGCAGTCGTCCAACCAACTGAGCCACCCAGGCGTCCCGACCTTAACCTATTTTTAATGTTAATTTATATTTTTTGTGGAAATATAATCAATAAAATATAAGATATACTTTAATATATTTTGACTAACATATACTTTGATTACAGTTACTGTGTATACTTAACCTTTTAAGTTATTGAGAATAAGTTGAAGTGATATTTTATGTTTTAGCTATGTAAAAACTATAGCACATATATATTCTTAAATTTGTCATTATAAAAGGATATTGGTTAAGATAGGTGGCTGGCACATATTTTATTTAACCGTCTATTACATTAAAGTATTACTTTGAAATGTGTCTAAAGTGTGAGTCTTGATTTGTATTCCTCACCCGGGGTCTGCAGATGTTCAGGGAGGGTCTGCTTACATAAGTTCAGCAGTAAGTCCAGCAGAAGTGAGCCCAGGGTGGAGTGGAAGAAATTTTGCTTACATGTAAAGTTCTGGAATTGAATTCTATTTGTACAAATTGGCCTATCCAGTCCAATCCCTGTTCATTTATATCTGCTGGAGACACGATTAGAACCATTGTGAGAATGAGTTAACCAATAGTTTTAGAGATCTTTAAATTTTATACGCTGAGGAAAATGTGAAAGTTTAGAGCATATGATCACAGAAAAAAATTAATTTGACTGAGGCAATGATATAGACATTAAATTTTGCTTCCAGTGAGCCTGGTCGGGGGCAGTAGGGAGGGTATGTATTGCATGGAGGACTGAGTGTGGTACATGAAACAATGAATCTTGGAACAATGGAAAAATAAAATAAAATTTTTTAAAAATTTGCTTCCAGTCACCACTTTCAGAGATTTATTTTCAGTTTAAGAAGTTTTTTTTTTTTTTTGGCTTATGCAAAGGCAGAAATAAAGATGAAGAACCACAAGAACAACAAATAAACTAGAAATATTTCTTATACCCCAATGGTTTCACTCTACTGCATGCATAATCCAATTAACTCTAAGTATAAAAATGGATAATCATCATTTAGAAACACAATCCAGCAAGATATCTCATCTTAAATATTATACAATTAAACCAGTTTCAAAGGATGCAAAATCAAGTAGAAATTTACTAATAATTATAATACCATGTTACATTTTTTAAAAAGCTTTGTATATTTTCAAAATGCTCTGACACCCACATCTTATTTGATGAGAAATTTGGACAATGTGATCAACCAAATTGACTTGTTTTCCTTTTCAATCAGAGGCTAATGTCCAAAATAGGATGTTGGGATGTTTCCTTAGCTTGTTCAATGGTTTGGTAGTTTTAACCTTTGTGAATGTTAATTAACTTTTTGAGCTACATGGTTTGATACACATGGACATATGGTAGGAGTCGAGATGGTTTTAACAATGCTGTGTTGTTTATCTCAATTATACAGTCAGCCAAACCCTTCTTCAGTGAAGAGACAAATATCAGTAAACAGTAATCAATTTCCCTACTAAACCAAAGTTTCATAATTTTATAATCTAATAAGGAATCATTTCCATTTCCATTACACAAAATGGACCAAAAATTTATCAAAATTGAAACCAAATTGATCATTTTGATTTATGACATCAAAATGTTTGCTTGTTTCAGGTCTTCTTTGGTCATGCCTAGTGTCACTGAAGATTAACTAGATGGACGTTGCAAAGAGCTTTGCAACTTACACGAGGTTGCCGGTCCTGATGGTCACAGAGCACTTAGCATCACCATGACTAACATCAGTCTTCCAGAGTGACTGATAACCAGGTTGAGGTTATCTTTGGCTTCTAATTCTCCCAAGGGGTATACTTATCCCAATAACTGTAAGTAGGTACAACTCTTTAATGTAACTGGATTATATGGATATCTTCTCCTCCAGACTGAAAATGCCCTTGTTGCGATGATTACTGGATAATATATGTCAGTGTTGCATCGCTAAATTGTACATCTGAAACTAATATTACACTGTATGTTAGCTAACTGGAATTTAAATTTTAAAAAATCAGCTTCTACATTTATAAAAGATTGCTTCTTTGTAGCAGACAGTGTTGGATTCGTTCATTTCATTTAGTCATTCTCTCAAGAAATCTTGATGGAGCAGCATTCCCTTCAGCTAAAACTACTTTTCTTCAAGTAAGTTGTACGGGCTAAAGCTAGGTCAGTAGAGAGTCTCCCTGTTCTATAGACATTTTATTTGCCTACGTCCAAACCTACACCTTGAAAAGGAAGCAGACTAGGGCTGAAACCGTTCACAGAATGTTCTGTTGAAGATGAAACTTAGCTGGTGGGTTTTGGTGCACACCACTGTCACAGAGGTTCTCTCCAACTCACCTTCCACCTCCTTTTTGATCATTCCAAGAAGAGGATTCTGGGGATGCTTCCAATTCTCCCACAGGCAGTGTACCGTCAACCGTTTTGTCCTACCAAACAGTTAGCCAACTATCAACACGATTTTCAGGTGAAAGGAAAAAAAAATGTAATTGGCCATAGGCTTCAAATATATTTTACTATTTAAAAATAAAATATTATAGCTGGATACTTAAAATAATAAAAGTCAAGAAAGGTTCACTCCTTATCAAATTTATTCATTTTTTATTAATTTATTGGTCTGTTATATTTTCTGCTGATCATGGAAACCAAGTTATCCCTTAAGCCCTCAATTCTGTAACACAATTGCTACCAGAATGATTACCTATTGTGCACTCATCACTGTTCTGGATCCAGATATGGACGTTTGTTTTGGGGCTCCGTAATGGAAAGTCCTCAATCAACTGTTCATTATTAAGCGACAAATGGGTTCCTGAAAAGAATAAAATGATGCAACAAGCTTAAGACTCAAATAGTATTTCCCAAATAGGTGACCTCACAGCAAGGTATTTCATCTCTGAGATGGTTCTCAGTTATTTCCTGCACAGCCACGACCAGTCTCCAGTCTGGAGGACTATGGAGTTTGGATGTGTGGGCTCACCGCAACAGAGACTGGTAGACACGGCTGAGCAACTAATTGCCTGAGAGGTGTAGCCACCCTCCATGGATGTTTTTGAAGGCTGGGTCCCGTGGATGTGCTCCTTTGGGGTAAGGTTATCCTGAGGCTCTTCCAAGATACTTCTAGTGAATGTGAAGATAACTCTCTCCCTCTCAAGAGCAGTTAGAGTGAAAATCCCTGTTAATTAGTTTGATTTATCTCACAATGTAGAATGGGACTGCTGGGTCAAAGTTCACCAGTTGCCAGCTACCTACTACATCAAAAAGCCTCTGGCACTTGGTCTTGCCCACAAAAGCTGTTCAAGCACTGATTGCTGGGACACCCGGGTGGCTCAGTCAGTTAAGCATTTGCCTTTGGCTCTGGTCATGATCACAGGGTCCTGGGGTTGAGTCCCTCATCTGGCTCCTTGCTCAGCAGGGAACCTACTTCTCCCTCTGCCTGGCCCTTCCCCTTCATGTGTACATTCTCTGATAAATAAAATCTTCAAAAAAAGAGAACTGATTGCTGCTGTCATTGTTAGGGGAGAAAACAGACTGTGGGAGGTGCTCACGAATTTTAGGGTATTGGGTGGTACTGACTCACAAAAAGTGGATAAAATGAGGAAAAAGGGTAATCTATTTTGACTTCACTAATCACTAAATTCCTATTTGTATGACAAATCAATGCTTACTTTTGAACTCCTAACCCTTCTTCAGACAGCCCTTTTACCCACTATCCCTACCTCCAACACACACTGAATCCCCCCACACACATACATATACTTGCACACACACACACACACACACACACACACACACCAGTAGCACCACCACCACAAACACTTACCTGGCTAAACTCTATCACCTTAAGTCTCATTTATTCCACCTAATCTTCTTGGAATCAGAGCACATCCCCAGAGTTTTTCAGTCTTCTGGAACAGTCCTAAGATCAGTCTTCCCAGGGTTGTACAACCACACTGCATACACTGTCGGGCAATTCCACTGTCCCCAAGCATGCTATAATTACACAGAACAAATTCAGAACAACACCCTAGATTTTCAACCATATTTACACAATTGTGCAGAAAACAAAGACCCTTTCTTTCATACCAGTAGACACATAACTAAAGAATTGTTTTTTCAAGAGTGTGAACCTCTGACCTATTAGGCAGAAGATAAGTAAACAGAGGATGAAAGAAAAGAAAAGTCTACATGGCCTCTCCAGGCCAGGGGGATATTGCCAGAGTGAGAAGTTCTTTGGAGGGGTCTGAGATCTGTGTGCACTGCCTACAGAAAAAAAGCACAGGAGGCAAGGAGGATGAAGTTGGGAGGGAGGCTGTTGCTTACCTTCTACTCAGTGCTGGAGTTTTGGCATTGGTTCTGACTTTACTCTAACATTTTGGGTTCACTTATGGGTCTAATTCATCCTAGCTTCCATCAGCTGCAGATCAATTTCTAAATTGTTCTGGGAAAGCCACATAATGAAAACTTGTCAGTGAAGAAAAATGAGTAGCGTCAGTTGTAGCCTGACTCGTGACCGGTTACTGGTGGGGGCTTAATGTGCTTCGGGTCTCCCTTAGTGGAATATTATATACACCACCCTCCTAATGTGCACAGTGGTGTGAATTAGCTTTTTGAAACTGCAGGAGAGCCTATAATTTAGGGACTCAGGGCCATAACCACAGCAAAGAAAAAGGATTAGGGTCAAAAATAGAATAGTTCAAAAATAACATAAGAAGCATTTTTACCTAGTATGAAGCTTTTGCCAAAAGAAAGAGCAGCCAGTATGCTCTTAACACATCCTTTGAGAACGTTAAATTCAGAAGTATGGTTTTGGATTTGTCAATATGAGACATAAAACCCAACATTCTATGGCTATAATTAAATCACTTAAAAATCTCAGTCTAGGGGCACCTGGGTGGCCCAGTGGGTTGAGGCCTCTGCCTTCGGCTCGGGTGATGATCCCAGGGTCCTGGGATCGAGCCCCGCATGGGGTTCTCTGTTCGGCAGGGAGCCTGCTTCCTCCTCTCTCTCTCTTTGCCTGCCTCTCTGCCTACTTGTGATCTGTTAAATAAATAAAATCCTTAAAAAAAATCTCAGTCTAAAACACAATAACACTTTCATCAGATAATTTTGTTCTGTGCATAGGATATGAATGCTTTCAGAGCAGATATTTGAAAATTCTTTGTTGGAGGTCATTGATAAGTTCTGCTTGTAGATGGGTACATTTTTGAAAGGTGCCTTTCCATTATATGAAAATGAAATTATTTCTAACTCCACCTAAACAGGTGACTAGAAAATGTGTAAGAAGGTTACATGAATTGGGTGGGAATGTGTTTCATGCACCTCCTCTTATTATTAATAAAACATATTGTGAAAATCAAATTGGCTGTTTGTATGTTTCCCTGATGGCAGTCAGAAAGTAGGTCTGGAAGACCAAATTGCCTTCTGGTTTAAAAAAAAGACACAAAGTTAGGGTCCTCTAAGAAAAGAGAAGGAATGTTAAAAAGCTACACATTTGATTATAAGCTAACTGGAAAAAAAAATACAAGAATCACTAAGTAAGGGATACTTGGGGAGCTCAGTCAGTTAAGCATCTGACTCTGGCTCATGTCATGATCTCAGGGTCCTGGAAATAAGGCCCGCATCAGGCTTTCTGCTCAGTGGGGAGTCTGCTTGTGTCTCTCCCCTGTTTGTGCTCTGTCTCTTTCTCTCAAATAAATAAATAAATCTTAAAAAAAAAAGAAGAATCTCTAGGTAATGGTAGGCCTCTGGTTCCCTGATATTTTGGGACCTGGTTATATACCCATTGGTTACATCATACTAAAATTCACTGAAATGCTGTATTTAGGAGTTAACCCAGGTTATTAATATCAATAGACTTTTTAAAAATTAAATTAATTTATTTTTTTTCAGCATAATAGTATTCATTTTTTTGCACCACACCCAGTGCTCCATGCAATATGTGCCCTCCCTAAAACCCACCACCAGGCTCCCCTAACCTCCCACCCCCCACCCCTTCAAAACCCCTCAGGTTGTTTTTCAGAGTTCATAGTCTTTCATGGTTCACCTCCCCTTTCAATTTCCCTCAACTCCCCTCTCCTCTCCATCTCCCCATGTCCTCCATGTTATTTGTTATGCTCCACAAATAAGTGAAACCATATGATAATTGACTCTCTCTGCTTGACTTATTTCACCCAGCATAATCTCTTCCAGTCCCATCCATGTTGCTACAAAAGTTGCATATTCATCCTTTCTGATGGAGGCATAATACTCCATAGTGTATATGGACCATATCTTCCTTATCCATTCATCTGTGGAAGAGCATCTTGGTTCTTTCTACAGTTTGGTGACCGTGGCCATTGCTGCTATAAACATTGGGGTACAGATGGCCCTTCTTTTTGCTACATCTGTATCTTTGGGGTAAACACCCAGTAGTGCAATTGCAGGATCATAGGGAAGCTCTATTTTTAATTTCTTGAGGAATCTCCACACTGTTCTCCAAAGTGGCTGCACCAACTTGCATTCCCACCAACAGTGTAAGAGGGTTCCCCTTTCTCCACATCCTCTCCAACACATGTAGTTTCCTGTCTTGCTAATTTTGGCCATTCTAACTGGTGTGAGGTGG
>PISX010009344.1:0-62247 GCA_004024625.1 Mellivora capensis
GACATATCAGATAAAGGGCTAGTGTCCAAAATCTATAAAGAACTTATCAAACTCAACACCCAAAGAACAAATAATCCAATTAAGAAATGGGCAGAGGACATCAGCAGACATTTCTGCAAAGAAGACATCCAGATGGCCAACAGACACATGAAAAAGTGCTCCACATCACTCGGCATCAGGGAAATACAAATTAAAACCACAATGAGATATCACCTCACACCAGTCAGAATGGCTAAAATTAACAAGTCAGGAAATGACAGATGCTGGCGAGGGTGCGGAGAAAGGGGAACCCTCCTACACTTTTGGTGGGAATGCAAGCTGGTGCAACCGCTCTGGAAAACAGCGTGGAGGTTCCTCAAAAAGTTGAAAATAGAACTACCCTATGACCTAGCAATTGCACTACTGGGTATTTACCCTAAAGATACAAACGTAGTGATCCGAAGGGGCACGTGCACCCGAATGTTTAGAGCAGCAATGTCTACAATAGCCAAACTATGGAGAGAACCTAGATGTCCATCAACAGATGAATGGATAAAGAAGATGTGGTATATATATACACAATGGAATACAATGCAGCCATCAAAAGAAATGAAATCTTGCCATTCGCAATGACGTGGATGGAACTAGAGGGTATCATGCTTAGTGAAATAAGTCAGTCGGAGAAAGACAACTATCATATGATCTCCCTGGTATGAGGAAGTGGAGATGCAACATGGGGGGTTGGGGGGGTAGGAAAAGAAGAAAAGAAACAAGATGGGATCGGGAGGGAGACAAACCATAAGTGACTCTTAATCTCACAAACTGAGGGGTCCTGGGGGTAGGGGGGTCAGGCGAGGGGGGTGGGGTAATGGACAGTGGAGAGGATATGTGCTATGGTGAGTGCTGTGAAGTGTGTAAACCTGGCGATTCACAGACATGTACCCCTGGGGATAAAAATACATTGTATGTTTATAAAAAATAAAGAAAATTAAAAAAAAAAAGAAAACTTGTGTACCAGTGAAATCAAGAAAACCTATTCAATAGAGATTTTGCTTAAACAATTTATGGTACATCTATAAAAGATCACACGGAGAGAATTAAAACATCAAAATGGATATTTGTGTGCAGACATGGAAAAGTAGCAGTAATGCACATGTTATATGGAAAAGCTGGTTATAACCGTATTTAATGAAAACTCAATTTTTTCTTTAAAGATTTTTTATTTATTTGACAGACAGAGATCACAAGTAGGCAGAGAGGCAGGCAGACAGAGATAGGAGGATGCAGGCTACCCGCTGAGCAGAGAGCCCGATGCAGGGCTTGATCCCAGGACCCTGAGATCATGATCCAAACACAGAGCCACCCAGGCGCCCCACAAACTCAATTTTATATAATTGAAATTTTCATCTTCTCTGTTTATACTGTCATAGGATTTGAATTTCTTAAAATAAACATATATTACTTTTGCAGTAAATATATGAAAACACTTTGTACCGTTATTTAGAGTCCAACATGAACCAACCTTTCCAACTCTACCCCTATTGTCCTACTATCTATTTTACTCTAATCTGGTTTAACAGTTGCCAAGTTATGTTCTTTAATATCTTGACTTTGGCATTTTGCTCCAGGTTTTCTCAGCCTGGAATGCCATCCCCCACCACAGCCTTGTCCTGCTCTTCTGCTCATCTTTCCAGACCCATCTGCAATTCCCTCTCTTCTCAGTCTATCTGGAATCCTCCAGGCCTCTCCACTGGTACTTCCAGTTTGTCCTAGAATTTCTTCACCTGAGGGACATATCCCTGAATCCTGGAAGACAGCAAGGAAATCTCAGTGAATGCCTCGGTGCCTTCCCTTAGAGAGTTCACAGCTTTCGACAGACTAAAGGAAGCACAAACATGTTTGACTATGTATCTTCCACTTCCCAACGTATCATATTCAGCTTTATATTTCTTCTATTTCCTCAAAACGTTAAATCTTACATTATTTTCACTTACCTAGGTTTCTTCTCCCCAAATGAGTTATAAAATTTTGAGAATAAGGACCCATGGTTGGTAGATAGGTAGGTAGGTAGATAAGTAGATAGATCTACCTACCTGTGTGTGTGTGTGTGTGTGTGTGTGTGTATTTAATCCCCGATTAAAATTTGCTAGTTCAGAGTACAAAGAATTCAGAAGACATGTGTCTGATGAGTAGCTGTACCCACAAGAATATGTGTAGGCAATCCTGCAAATTAATAAAACCCAAAGCATGTGAGAAAAATAAAAACCCATGGGGGAGAGAACCAAAATAGAAACTTTGTCCTCAGTTCTGAGACAGCAGTTTTTCAAGGTCTTGCTGCTCTTTGATAATCAAGTGACTCACCATCAGGGCAAAGGAAAACAAATATACCAGGACAGAATCCAGCAAAGACATTAACCTTCCCACATAATGGTACATATTTATAATAACTCTGAAATTTTCTGGAGGTAATATTCTGAAAGCTATCACCAACCAGTCAATGCAGGAACAAATGGAAAGAGAATCTATGTCACTGAGGCTTTTACATGAATTTTTTTTACACTAGCATGAATTTTACATGGATTTTTATTAGAATACAACATTTTCCTTCAAAAATGAGCACACTGTCAAGAAACCCCTATTGGAAAGTAGAGATGTACTTATTAGAGATGTAACATAATTTCACTAAAAATGAGGAACTTAGACCGTCTTGAATGATGAGACAGAGGAATTTTGTATTCCCTGTTAAATGTTCTCATTCTAGGGACATGGAGGTCACTTTATGTCCCTGGCCTTCACTACTCATTTGTAACAGAGCAGAGGCTGAAATAGACCCATTCTTCTCAAACCGGGTTGTTGGGGTTTTCAGTGGTAAACACAAAATTATCAAAGAATGGTGGTATTTTGTTGAAGCAGAAAATATACTGAAGGTTTAAGGGGAACAAACTCTCTTAGTATTAATACAACATGGAAGAAAAGAAAGGAGACCCTTTATAGCATTTCTCTACTGAATAAAATAATCTTGTTCAAGGAACCACCCTGATGGAAATGTTTAATTACCAAGAAGGGCCAAGTGGAATAGCCTTAATCTGCCCAGGCTAGACAAAGAGAGAATCAAGCCACTCTGGATAGGAAGTTAGCAAAAATTTATAGGTAAACTCTGAAAAGAATGGAACCTGGAGGGTGGGGGAGGCGGGAGAAAAAGTGATGAAGTAATAGAATGGGCCACATGATGGCAGGAGAGGAGCCCACTTTATGAGCTAGTGAGATGATGCTGGCAGCAGGGGCAACAGAGATGGCCGTAAGAAGTAAGAAAAATGATGACGAATGTTTTTAACATGCACAGAGTTGGGACGTAGGCCTTTGCCTCTCAAAGACTTTTACTGAGGTCTGGTATTCCTACATGCAACCTGTAGGAGTTACATTGCGGGAAAAGGAAGGAAGTAAGGTGTTCTACTACCAAGGGTCGGTGACAGTAGCCCAAGATGAAAACTTTAGCAAGACTGAAGTGAAATTGGAAATCATAGAGAAATGTGTTCCAGAGAACACAAGCCTTTAGGAAATTTCCAGACATCTAGAGAAAAGCATTAGAATTCCCACAAGACAGGGAATGAGGCTCCCTAGCTAATTCATGCAAACAAGGTAGCTCAGCTGAGCTGAAGTCTTGGTTCAATGGACATATTATGTCCAATAGATATATTATGGATGAAGATTCAAAAATCTTAAGACCTCAAATAATTTGTTTTATGCTCTACCCCTCCCCCCTGGACTCCCAGATGCATGACATTTACCTTCCTCTAACATTGGAGAGGTTCTGAGAAACAGTGGGCTGGGTGTTCCATTTAAGTCTAACATTTCACATCTCTGGCAAAACACACCAGAGCTATTAAGAAAAAATGGTTACTTCCCTTTATAAAGTAGTTGCAGGTAAAGGTGTGGCATGATAACCGTAAAGAAAGGCATTTCATGTAAGAATCTCTACATGATACTAAAGCAGAGAGTGGAATTTGTTCTACTAGAGCAAATTCATAGCATAATTAGTTGCATTTTGCGACACATGACAGGATATGAAGCTTAACTCAAAACTCCTCACAAAGAAATGCTGCCTCGACAGTATCACCATGAAATGGAGTTATAACTTGGAAACCAGCCTCTTAGATCCAATTCCAGGGGCACTTCTGAAATTATCAATAATTCAGTATCTTTAAACCATTCATCAGCATTAGTGTCAGGTTGCAAATCTGTCCAGGCAGACATATCAATCACACATAGCAATGATGACAGCAGCTGCAAATCAGAGAAAGCCAAATTACCTGCCAAGGCCTCCCACACTTAGAAAAACATTTAACAAAGACAGCTGATTAACTCATTCTCACATAGTCATTTACCCAGCTTTGCAGAGTTCATTCAAAGTAATTCCCACTACTTTAATAAGCAACCTATATAACTTGCTAATGAGAATGTGTCAGAGTATATCTTTACAGAGTCATTATGTGAAATGTCACAGATATGGGGTGATAGAATCCCAACATATACCTATTTTCATCTCAAAATTTATACAAAACTGCCTAGTGAAGAATATTCTAGAAATTTGTCATTATTCCATCACAGTCTGGCTGAGATTATCTAGAGGTTAAATCCATGTTTACTCCAGCAAATGGCTCAGATCTATTTGCTAGTTATTTTATTAAACTTCTTTAATAGAGACTATTTTCAAAGTTGTTTTCATGAAATACTAAGAAAATATACTTGCTTCACTGTACCCATCTTTGGGTATCCTTGCGGGATTGTGCTTGTATTGACTTGCTCGCCATTTAATTACTTTCATCCTATGTTTAAAATAAAACCAATTAGAAAATTACCAGATCATTTCCAGAAAGTTGGCAAAGTGAAGAATTGGGGGCAGATGTTGAGGAGAGAATGACTTTTAAAACAGTTTAAAAAAAAATGACAAGCAAGTAAGTCTGTTCCATTTAACATAGGAAGCACAGAGCCTTTCTTGGGCACTATTGAAGTGGTAATTGGTTGGCCGTATTTATAAGCAAATGACCTCCAAAAATATAAAATTTCCCTATCCCTTTTACCTCTTGGATGTAGGAGACGTGACTTCAGTTTTTCTAGGAAATACAACCTAGGAATTCTGTTTAACCCAATCCTGCTAACTCCCAGATATTTGCCCAGTTTTGAAATTATTCCCTGCTGGTCCTTCTATTAAACATGCAAAATTATCATCTTGTCATCTTTGGAAACACATTGTAATATTACAGTACCCACACGTGATGGCAGATTTCCCTGACTGGAATTAAACATTTGCTAAAGAATTGCAGGTGTCCTTAAAATAATCAGGTTAGTCCCAAATGCAAGAAGAAAGAAAACAAATAATCCAGCAATCAGTACACCATCAGCATCATTAACTCTAATCTCTAGAGCCTATTCATTTTAGATGGGAGAGGAAAATAAGAAAATCTCAAAGCTATACTATTATGACAGTCAATTACTTTTTGATAGAACAGTTTCATGCTTCCATCTGTAATTAAAGACAGCAGTTGCATAAATTAAATTCCTACAAAAGGGAAATTGAATGGGAGCAGAGGGAGCACTTTGTTGTTTCTAGAATAAAAGCCGAAAAATAGTGTATAAGACAAACTATCTCTGCACAGTCTAAGTTATTGATCTATTTATTGGGTATATTGTGATTAGGTCATACACATAAGCATGTTAAAAACTATTTTATTGATAGACTACACAATGGTTACCTGTCATTAATTCAATGTTGGCTCGAGATGGTATCTCAGTACTAGAAAATTTTTTAAATGTTGTGTAGTCATCTGTAAAGGAGGGTTAAATTGCTGAAAATCATAAAGTAACACTACCCTCTACGGGAGATGTGATTTAAACCTTAGCCTTTCTCTTTCAGGCTTAGTCATGTAATTTGTTTTGGCCAATGGAACGTTAGCAGCCATGAAGCACACAGAGGATTAAGAACTGTTATGACAGGTGATCTTGCTCTTTTGGATATGTCATCAACCTGAGTCGAAAATTCCCAGACTGGTCTGCTGGTCCCAGGAGAAAAACTAAGAATGAAACAGGGCCAACCCATGCTAAGTGCAGGCCAAGATCAGCTATAGACCCACCTGACTACAGGTGTGTGAAAGTGAGCATAATCATCCCCTGAACACAGCCTGAGCCTGTTAAGCATCAGCTATGGATCTGCAGATGCAAAAGAAATAGCTTATAGTTCTCTTGTGACGTTGTATTTTTGTGGCAGTAGCTAACTCAGAGCTACCAAATAAAGCCTAAGTTCCTTAACACAGAATCCAAAATCCTCCACCGTCTCAGACAAGTTGCCTTTACATCAATTTAGTCATTCATTCATTCATCGGAGTAACTACTACATGTCAGCTACTATTTGGGCACTGGAAATACAGCGATTAACAGAAGTTCACAGTATTATGGAGCTTACACTCTAAAAGACAGAAAGCAATAAACATGACAGGCAGGGTTGAAGAACAAAGATAAAAGAGAGATTGGTGGTGGTAATAGGGTGATCAGGGAATACTTCTTTAATAAGAGGACATTTGAAGAAGCATCAGAATTAAAAGAAGGTGCAAGAGATGGGTTTATCTCAAGAGAAAGAATTCCAGCAGTCAAAAGGAATAGAAAATACAAGAACCCTGGGGAGAACATACTAAATGTATTTCAGCAAGAGCACGCAGGCTGGTACTTTGAAACACAGTAAGAATCAAAGCGTATCTACTACTACAAGTACAAAAACAAAGAAAAATCACAAAAGGAAGACGGTAAAGAGAAACAAGACTACAAAACAGAAATTAACAAGAAATCAATTACTAATCAGTAACTATCAACAGTTACATTAAATGTAACTAGATTAATCTTGCCAATCAAGAGACAGAATGGATGAATGGATAAAACCCAAATTCCAACTAATATGATGTCTACAAGAGATCTACTTTTGATTTAATGACCTACACTGGCTGAAGATGAAGGGATAGGAAAAGATAGTCCATGTGAATCACAACAACAACAACAAAAAAATAAGAACGGCTATACTTTTATCAGGGAAAAAAAACAGACTAAGTTAAAATTATCACGAGAAACAAAGAAGTTCATTA
Source organism: Mellivora capensis (assembly GCA_004024625.1). NCBI lineage: Eukaryota > Metazoa > Chordata > Mammalia > Carnivora > Mustelidae > Mellivora > Mellivora capensis. The sequence goes on from PISX010009344.1 coordinate 7,110, forward strand.
CATCGTGACAAAAGGATCTCTTCAACAGATGGATATGAAAAATACAGGTGCACCCAACATCAGAGAGCACCTTTAGATCTGAAGGGAGAAAGACAGCAATACAATAGTAGTAGGCTTCAAAACCCCAATTACAATAATGGACAGTGTCTAGATAAAAGATCAATAAGGTAAAAGCAGACTTTAACTACAGACAAATAGACCTAATAGATACGTAATGAATATCCCACTGAACAGCAGAATTCACATTCTTCTCATACACATGGTACATTTTCCAGGTTAGATCACATGCTAGGTCACAAAACAACTCTCAATATATTTAAAAGTTTGAAGTCATTTCAAGAATCTTTTCCAGCCACAATGGAGTAAAACTTGAAACATGAAAAGAAAGAAAGAGAGAGTTCACAAACACATAAAAATTGAGCACACTCTTGGGGCGCCTGGGTGGCTCAATTGTTAGGCGGCTGCCTTCGGCTCGGGTCATGATCCCAGGGTCCTGGGATGGAGCCCCGCACTGGGGTCCTTGCTTGGCAGGAAGCCTGGTTCTCCCTCTCCCATTCCCCCTGTTTGTGTTCCCTCTCTCACTATATCTCTGAATATGAATAAATGAATAAATAAAATGTTTAAAAAAATTGAGCACACTCTTAACAACCTCTGAGTCAAAGAAAATTGAGAAAAATTAGAATATATCCAAAGACAAATGAAGACAACACAATATATTAAAATATACAGGATAAAGCAAAAGCAGTACTAAAAGGAAGTGAAGGGGTGCCAGGGTGTCATAGGCGGATAAGCATCCAGCTCTTCGTTTCTGCTCAGATCATGATCTTAGGGTCATGAGATCGAGCTCTACCACAGGCTCTGGCACTCTGCATGGAGTCAGCTTAACTTTCTCTCTTCCTCTTCACCAGTCCTCCACCCCCTCAAGAACACATGCCTGTATTCTCTGAGATAAATAAATCCTTAAAATGAAAGTTAATAAACACCTACATTAGTTAACAACTAATCACAAATAACCTAATATCAGACCTCAAGGAACTAGAGAAAGAACAAGCTAAGCCCAAAGTTAGCAGAAAGTAAGACTAAAGCAGAAGTACATCAGAAAATAGAAAAATTAACAAGTTTTTTTTTTAAACAAGATTGATGACACTTTAGCTAGATTAAGAAAAAAAAAAAGAAGACACTAAATCAGAAATGGAAGAGGAACCATTACAAATGATGACACAGGATAAAGTCATTAGAGACTATTAGGACCAATTACACAAGATAATAGAAAACCTTCAAGAAACGGATAATTCCTAGAAACCTAGGAACCTAAATCAAATAATAGAAAACCTGATAAGACCAAAGAAATGAAAATGAATCAGTAATCAAAATATTTCAAAAAAAAAAAAAAAGACAAACTCTGAGGCCAATATTATCTTGATACCAAAACCCAATTAAGACATAAGAGACTCACAGACTAATCTCCTTAATAAACATGGATGCAGAACTCTTCAACAAATATTAGCAAATCAAACTCAAGAGCACATAAAAGAATCATACACCATGAAAGTGGCATTTATTCCTGGGATACAAGGATGCTTCAATACACACACAAAAAATAAATGTTATATGTCACATTAACAGAATGAATAAAAATCTACATCATCTCAATGGATGCAGAAGAAACATTTGACAAAATTCAACATCCATATATGACAAGAAGTCTCAACAAATGAGGGAATGAATGAACTCACCTCAACACAATAAAGATGACATGAAATTCTATAATATCATACTCAGTGGTGAAAAATTTGAAAGCTTTTCCTCTAAAATCTGAAACAAGTCAAGGATATCCATAATCACTGATTTTTAATTTAATCTAGTACTGGAAGTCCTACCCAGAGCATTTAAGAAATAATTTTTTCTTTCTGATTTATATTTTATCTGTTTACAGAGGACAGAATCTTAGACCCCTAAAGGCAGCGCGCGCACGCACAAACACACACAATTAAAAAAAAAACCAAAGTCACCAAAGCTGCAATATACAAAACTCAGTGTACATAAATCAGCTGCTTTTCTGAGCACTAATAGGGAATTACCCAAAATGGAAATTAAGAAAGCAATCCCATTCACAATGGCATCAAAAGGAATTGCTTAGGGAATAAACTTAACCAGGGACATGAAATACACTGAAGAAAGAAATTAAGGCAGACAGAAAGAAAGCAGACATTAAAAAGTGGAAAAACAGGGGCACCTGGGTGGCTCAGTGGGTTAAAGGCTCTGCCTTCGGCTCGGGTCATGATCTCAGGGTCCTGGGATCGAGCCCCACGTCGGGGGGGGGAGGGGTCTCTGCTCAGTGGGGAGCCTGCTTCCTCCTCTCTCTCTGCCTGCTTCTCTGCCAACTTGTGATCTCTGTTAAATAAATAAATAAAAATCTAAAAAAAAAAGTGAAAAAACATTCATGAATACAGAATGGCAAAATACCGTTAAAATGTCCATTCTACCCAATGTGATCTCTAAAAAATCCCAACTGCAAGTTTTACAGAAATAGAAAAACAATCCTAAAATTCATATGGAACCACAAATGACCCTGAATTGCCAAAGAAATCTTGAACAAAGCTGGAGGCATCAGACTTCCCAGTTTTAAAATACATTACAAAGCCACAGTAATCAAAACAGTATGGTAGTGGCATAAAATGAAACAGAGAGCCCAGAAATACATCCCTACATATATGATAAACTAATACTTGACAAGAGTACTAAGAATCCACAGTGGGGCAAAAACAATCTCTGCAATTAGTATTAGGAAAACTGCACAGCCACATATAAAATATTGACATTCAAACCTTCTCTCTCTACACACAAAGAGAAATCCCCACAACTCCAAATGGACTAAAGGCATAAGACCGTAATATAAGTGTACAGTCTTAAACATAAGACTAAACATCCTCAAAGAAAATATAGGAAAAAGGCTTCTTGAACATTGGCTTTGGCAAAAATTTCCTGGCTAGGACACCAAAATAAAAAATAGACAAGTGGGATTACATCCAACTAAAAAGCTCTTCCACGATCAAAGAAACAAACAAATCACCACCACAATCAACAAAATATAGAGGCAATCTGCAGAATGGGGGAAAATACCTGCAAATCATGCATCTAATAAAGGGTTAATATCCAAAACAAAGAATTCAAGTAGCAAAAAAAAAGAAAAAAATTAATGAGTAAAGGGATTGAGTAGACATTTTTTAAGATTTTATTTATTTGTCAGAAAGACAGAGAGCACAGGCAGAGGCAGCAGGAGAAGCAGGCTCCCCAAGGAGCAAGTCCCCATATGGGACTCAATCCCAGGACCCTGGGATCATGACCCAAACCGAAGGTAGCCACTTAGCCAACTGAGCCACCCAGGCATATCTGGGTAGACAGTTTTCCAAAGAAGTTATACAAATGGCCAATAGGTATGTGAAAAAAAGCTCAGCACCTGTAATCAGAGAAATGCAAATCAAAACCATAACGAGTTATATACCCTCATACTTCTTAGGATGACTAATATTTAAAAAAAAAAAGCAAAGATAATAAATTTTGGCAAGGATATGGAGAAAAGAGAACTACTGTACACTGTTGGTGGGAATGTAAATTGATGCAGCTATTTTATAAACACTATGGAGTTTCAAAACACTAAAGATCAATACCATATTATCTGGCAATCCCACTTTCTGGGTATATATATCCAAAGAAATTGAAATCAAAATCTCAAGGAGATAACTGTATGTCACAGTTATCTGTGACATGTTTGTCACAGCATCATTCACAGTAGCCAAGACAAGGAAGTAATCTAGATGTCTCCTGATGGGTGAATAAAGAAAGTGTGCTAAATATATACAATGAGATATTGTTCCGTCCTTAAAAAGGAAATCTTAACATTTGTGACAACATGGATGAACATCTGGGACATTACACCAGGTGAAATAAGCCCAAAACAGAAAGATACAACATGATACTACTCACAATGAAGCTAAAATAGTCAAATTCACAGACGCAGAGGCTGGGATGGTGGTTTCCAGGGTCAGGGGAAAAGGGAGCGGAGGTAATAGTCAAAGAATACAAAGTTGCAGTAATAAAAGATGTGTAAGTCTCAAAGCTCTATTGTACAGCTTGATGACTATAGTCAACACTGTATTATAGACTTAATTTGCTAAGAGGGTAGTTTTTTGTGTTTTGGGTTTTTTTGTTTGGTTTTGTTTTCAGAGTGGAGAGAGAAAGGATAGGGGAGGGGCAGAGGAAGAGGAAGAGTTTTTTTTTAATTTAAATGCAATTAACATATAATGTATTATTAGTTTCAGAGATAGAGTTCAGTGATTCATCAGTTGTACATCACATGCCCTCCTTAAGGTCTATCACCCAGTTACCCCTCCAACAACCTGTTTATTTCCTATGATTAAGAGTCTCTTACGGTTTGTGTCCTTGAGAGAATGTGAAGCAAGCTCCACACCCAGCACAGAGCCTAAGGCCAATCTCGATATCCCAACCCTGACACCCTCACCTGAAGGAAATCGAGGTGAACACTTAACCAATTGAGCCACCCAGGTCCACTAAGAGGGTAGATCTTAGGTGCTCTTATCACTAGAGAAGCATAGATAAGGTAGGAAGAAACTTTCAAAGGTAAATATATAAACATGTGACATAGATTGTGATAATTTCACGATTTAATACTTATCTTCAAGATTATCAATTGTATAGATTATGCACAGCTTTCTTTAGGTCAAAAAACAAAGAAGAAAGAAAGGGAAATGACAGGAGAATATGGTGTCAGAGGATAGTAGGAAGCTAGACCATGTAGGCCTTGAGGTCTACTTTAACTCAGAAATTTAAAACATTGAACTCACTGGTGTCTACTTACCTAATTATCCCACTTGGGCATCTATCCATCATCCATCTACCTGTCTATCCTCTATATTGTCTATCATCCAATCTTTATCCATCTACCTATGATGGTGTGACCTGTGCAATAATGCTGGTGTCTGGCCATAGCTTTCCTACTGTATTTTGAGATTCTTGATAGGAGAGGCTATGTCTTACTCATTTCTATAATTCCATGAAACACCAGAGACATTATAAGCTGCCAGTAGTGAAAGAAATTAATAGGTGAAGACACACATGGACATTAGCACAAAAATATCACTTCTATTTTTAATGTAATTATTCCCTTGCTAACACAGTTCTTGGGATCTAAGGGTATATAGTGTGTGACCCTGGGTAGATGCAAATGGTTGGGAGAACCTTCTAAGCGATATTGGTAGCCTGAGGCCCTCCTAAGAAAATTCATCACCTAGAATGTGTGTGGATAATTCAGACACTTATTTCTACCTCCTTCTACATTTTCCTTAACCTTGGAACCTGAAAGCTTTTGCCTTAATAGCAATAATGACAAGTGCTATGGATAACACAGGTTTTTCTTTGACTCTATACCTAAATATAAAAAAATAAGCTCAGTGCTGGGGTTTATCTGCATGGTAGCTACCTGCATTTCCTGCCAGCCAGTCTACTTCTCAGCCATGCTGAAAAACAGCTAGCCTGAAAATCCATGCAGGGATTTGAGCTGGATGAGAGAAAATTCCACAAAATAGATTGTGTGGCCCAGGAGAAATCAATATGGCTTTATTTACTTTACAGGAGGCAAGTCTCAAGCACAGCACAGTTACATGATGTGTAAAGAGGTTTTATTTGGAGTTTTATGAACTTCCTTCTAGAAAGCAGGCATACAAGTTATCCAGACAGCCAAAAGTTACTGACACCCAAAGACCCAAAAATGCCCTATTGCCTCAGATAAAAAGGACATAAAGTAGTACGATGCATAGGAGGAACAAGAAAACAGAACAGAGATGAAATGATCTTCCAGGACCCCACACTATGATCTTGCAATATTGATAGCGACTGTTTAAGAACAATTCCTCCTTCCACAGTCTGACCTGACTACACCAGGACTCAATCCATAAGGTACAAATGGATTTCCTGTGGTTTTTTTCCCTTCAGAATTGCTGTAAAACTTGAATGCCCTTCAAGATTTATTTTGGATGGTAATATAGTACCAGGAAAAAATAGTATTTGCCATGAATTTTGAGAAGAATGATCAGGCTTTTGGGGCGCCTGCGTGGCTCAGTGGGTTAACCCTCTGCCTTTGGCTCAGGTCATGATCCCAGGGTCCTGGGATAGAGCCCCACATAGGGCTCTCCTCAGCGGTGAGCCTGCTTCTCCCTCTCTATCTGCCGGCTTCTCTGCCTACTTCTGCCTACTTGTGATTTCTCAAATAATAAAAAATTAAAAAAAAAAAGAATGATCAGGCTTTTGATAACAGATATTTGAGGGCACACACAGACTCCTCTACTTTATCCCAAGCCGGATTCAAAATTCAGGCTGTGAGGGCAGATAAGAATGTGTGTGTGGGTTTGGTTTTTCTTTGCTTTTTCTTTTCTTTTTTTTTTTTTTTTTAAGACTCTCCACTTTGAAATGAGGTTATTTCATGCTTTTAAATCACAGAGAGAGAGAGCTTTGTAAGCAGTTCCTCACAGCAGCCTCCGCCAGATCTTCAGAGATTGAATTCTTTCCTGGCTGGAAAATGTCTCTCGAACAATAGTGGGAGTTGATTTTTCTCCTCAGTCAATTCTTTCTCTTAACAATTAGGATGCAGTGAGCTGCATCTGATCAGGTGGAAATGGTGGGTCAAAACCCATACGGGCTGGATCTCATCGGGTTTCCCAAGACGTGGTTCTTGCTGTGCCCTTCAATTTCGCTTGTAGGGTCACAGAGCTTTCTTCCTCACGTTGCTCTGTTTCTCCTGTAAGTGGATTGTTTTCCCTGCTGAAGTGTACACTCCTCAGAAGATGAAAAGACTGTCGCTGAGTATTTTGATTATTTTTGTGTTCATGTTTTTTTCACCGCAGCTTCCCTGGAGCATAAATTATTACTGAAACAATCTACAATATCACCATTCATGAGCCTCCAGACCTGTTCTTTTCCCAGATCTCTCACAAAACAGCACACAGATGGAAAGTGTCACCTGAGGAATTACAGCGCCAAACTCTGTCCCTTCATTTCAACTAAGTGACGTTCTGTCTTTTCATTTTTAATAGCTTTTTACATTTTTATTTCTTTTCAGTGTTCCAAAATTCATTGTTTATGCACCACACCCAGTGCTCCACGCAATACATGCCCTCCATAATACCCATCACCAGACTCACCCAACCCCCCAACCCTCCCCAAACCCTCAGTTTGTTTCTCAGAGTCCACATTCTCTCATCCTTCGTCTTCCCCCAACTCACTTCTACTCTCTTTCTCCGAATGTCCTCCATGTTATTCCTTACGTGCCACAAGTAAGTGAAACCATAGGATAATTGACTCTCTCTTATTTCACTCAGCATCTCTTCCAGTCCCGTCTATGTTGATACAAAAGTTGGGTATTCATCCTTTCTGATGGAGACATAATACTTCATTGCATATATGGACCATATCTTCTTTATCCATTTGTCTATTGAAGGGCATCTTGGCTCTTTCCACAGTTTGGTGACTGTGGCTATTGTTGCTATGAACACTGGGGTATGAATGGCCCTTCTTTTCACTACATCTGTATCTTTGGGATAAATACACAGAAGTGCAATTGCAAGGTCATAGGGAAGCTCTATTTTTAATTTCTTAAGGATCTTAAGGAATCTCCACACTGTTCTCCAAAGTGGCTGCACCAACTTGCATTCCCATCAACAGTGTTAAGAGGGTTCCCCTTTCGCCACATCCTCTCCAACACAGCTCTTTTCTGTATGCTTCTGAAGCCTATCATCTGTGCCTCTTGAAAGTGCTTGTTGTGTTTTGTTTTGTTACTTCTTCCCACTCCACTTCTCCCTTCTCCCCCACGGCCACCATGCAAGGATATTAATTCTTTGAGGGTCTACACCCTTGTACCTTTTTCAAAATATAGCTCAATGCTTATTAATAGATTGGTAAAAAAATAAAGGAGGGATGGCATCAGACATCGTTCTTCACATTGTGCAACCAATGCTATTTTATCGATCGATTTTCTTTGCCAGCAGCAGCTGTCCTTGCTGACTGAAGAAAAACACCCTTCTCTCTTTCTCTCTTTCCCACTGAACACCTCTGGGCTAATTATAGCTTATTACCCTCCTGATCCTAATGATGAAAGTCAGATGCTCTCAACCTTGAGCATGGTGTATCAGACTCACCTGGAGGGCTTAAGGAAAAACAAAACAAGAAACAGCTGGACCCCTTCCCCAGTTTCTTATCTATCAGGTCTGAGGTGTGGCCTGAGATCTGTTTTTCTAATAAATTCACAGGTAATTCTCATGCGCTGGTCCAAGAACTACATTTGGAGAACCAATGGACTAGCCAATCACCTAGGGAATTTCTGTGCCAAATTTTCTTAGTTATTAGCAGCTGAGTCAGAAGAGTACCGTCAGTAAACATTTTCAGCTTTTGGTTGGAAAGTCTGAAGTCCTCATAGACTACAAATGGCAAGTCTAAGTGAAGATATGCACCGACTAGAGCCGGTCTGGCCAAGCTCCAAATACAAGGGATCATCAAGAGACAGGAAAAACAAGAGAAGACTGTCCTGGTATGCTAAGGTTGCCAACAATTTCTCAACAAGCAAGTGCACACAAAATAAGTGATTTGCTGCTTGGTAAATCACCTATTTTCAGAGTACGTAATTCAAGGAGTTTAATGTTAATTCTACAGAGGTCCAAGGTATCATGAGGGATTATGTTTCCTCTAAAACTTTTGGTTTAGTTGAAATTTACCGTAAGTTATTCACGAAATACTAAAAAAAACAGTTCAAATCATCTTAAAGATAAGGCAGTTTGGAAGCCTAATACACTGACATCCAATTATCCATAAAAAATTAGAAATAAATGTAGAAGACAAAAAAAATTCAATTAGGGCATCTTGGGGTTTTTAAGTGATATCTAGATAATACTTCCTAATACAGATTTTATAAATACATGGTAAAATAGCAATTAAGGAATAAACGAATCTTGTAAAAACTAAGATTTACTGTCAAGCAATATCCAAAAACTCGGAGTTTTTAATTACTAAAAGGCAGAGCACCTGTGCATTGGAGGCTGAAATTAGTGATAACTAGAGTTAATGAAATAGGGGCACCTGCGTAGCTCAGGCCGATGAGCACCAGACTCTTGGTTTCAGCTCACATTATGATCTCAGGGTCTGGCTCAGGCTGCATGCTTGGCGGGGAGTCCGCTTAGGGATTCCCTCCCTCTTCCCTTCCCCCTGCTAGCTCCCAGATGTGTTCGTGCATGGGCTCTCTCCCCCTCTCTCAAGTAAATAAATATATCTTAAAAAAAAAAGTTAATAAAGAAGATACTTTCGTTAACTCCAGATGTATCAAAAACAAACAAAAATCTCCAGGTGTATCAATTAATGTCAGCATTTGAGTGTGAGCAACAAAACATTTGACAAAGCAGGCTTCAACGCACAGGGTTTATCTTTCCTCGAATCACAGTAAGTCGAGATGGAAACTACTGGAATTACAGGTGTCATTAATAAAAGCATAAGAAAACTAGAAATTCATCTGAAAGCATGTAACAGAATTGATGAATTCAAAAAGCTGATTCCTTTAAAAATGTTAATGTAAAGACCAAAGTCCTGCGGGCCTGAATGAGGAAAACTGAAATCCACAAAATAAGAAAGCAACATTGGGCGCCTCCGGGCAGCACCTCTCCCTTCTGCACACACTCCTTCTGGTAGTCAGCCGAAGCCTCCTACGAGTCATTGCAATAAATAATGGAAAAAGGGATGGACATCAAAATATTTTTGTTTTGTGATGTATAGACAAGAGGGAAGGCAACAAGATACCTGGAAATGTCGCTCAAAAGAGTCAACTGTCATTTTATAAAAAGTAAATCCTCCTCAAGTTGAAACATTTTCCCCAGTTCGCTCCTGTTATGCCCCTCCCATCACCATAGCAACATTTGTCCTTTATTAAACACTAATTGCCACTGTAAGAAGACAGAGTAAACAAGTCCCAAAACGTGATTTTTCTCCCAAGTCAGAAGTATTTCTTTGCATGTTTCCCCACCGTGGGTGGCCTTATAGACTTGGAATGTTCCAGGCAATCAAGATTAGGAAGACTACCACCTGGGTCTGAGCCTCCAGATTTCTGGCATTAGTGGTATTTACTCAAAACCATACATGTTGGGGTGCCTGGGTGGCTCAGTGGGTTAATCCTCTGCCTTCAGCTCAGGTCATGGTCTCAGTGTTCTGGAATCAAGCCCCACATCAGGCTTTCTGCTCAGCAGGGAGCCTGCTTCCCCCTTTCTCTCTGCCTACTTGTGATCTCTGTCAAACAAATAAAATAAAACATTAAAAAAAATACATGTTCTCTGCATATCAAAGTTACTTAAATTTTTTTATAGCACAAATGAGAGAAGTCACTAACTCCGGCATTTTTCGGTGTAACAGTGAGAAGAAAACAGATACATAAGAAAGTTTCCAGGTTTCCAAGCAGAAGTTAGTTTCCTCATCTCTTCTCCCTATCACCACAGCCCAGATTTACATAATGTGTGTCACAGTATACTCCTGCCTCTTTGACCCAAGTAACAGCACCCTCTAAAAAGAGGACGTAAGACAGAATGCGCACGAGACCGCTGGAGGTCAGAAGGTTGCACACACGTTATCTAAAAGGCACTAGCCAACCGGAAAAGTCACTATGCAGAAAGAGAAAAAGTATGGATACAGGCCAAATGAAGGAGATACATTTGACCTGTCCTCTGGAAGCCAAGCCTACTTCAGCAAACTTCTGTATCATTGTGCTTTTTTTTTTAAGATTTTATTTATTTATTTATTTGACAGACAGAGATCACAAGTAGGCAGAGAGGCAGGCAGAAAGAGGGGGAAGCAGGCTCCCTACTGAGCAGACAGCCCGATGTGGGGCTCAATCCCAGGACCCTGAGATCATGACCTGAGCCGAAGGCAGAGGCTTTAACCCACTGAGCCACCCAGATGCCCCTCATTGTGCCTTTTTAAAAACATTCCTAAAAGGCACACTAACACAGAACAGAGTGCATGTCAGTATGCCGGGCATGTGAGTGAAGTTATACAGGTTTTCCTTCTTCTGTTTAAGCAACTTTTGCCTCCACTCTGAAGTTATTACGAAGGGAAAAGATTTTTAAAAAAGAAGGAGGAGAGAAGGAGAAGAAGAGGAGGAGGAAGAAGAAGAAGAAAGGTTTCTGGTTCCACACATGAGAAACTTAGGAGTTGCCACGCAGTTCTAACAAGCAAACCACTGAGCAAACGGGAAAAATCAACAGCTCTCCTTGGGTCCATAGCAGAGGCGCGCGCACAGGGCAAACTGCTCGCTGCTTCGAGGCAAAGTTGCCTCGAAGTTGGAGCTAAAAGCAAATTCTCAGGACTTACCTACAGGAGCAGAAACCAAGTCAGGAATCAGTGCGTGGGCGGCGACCTGCACAGTCGCTGACGAGTTGCTGGATATGCCATGTGGGTGGACAGTGCTCAGAGGTCAAGCCTCCAGGGGGGCCCAGTCATAGGGGGGCCCTTTCGAGACTGATTTACCTCCAGGAACTCTAGCAGACTCCCCAGCTTCCGGCAGGGGGAAGGGCAAAGAGCTCTTTTTATATACGCTAGAACCGTTCTTCTTAACAAGGACTGCCCTCGACTAGTTACCCAGAGCCTCACCTGCTGGATGGGTCCAACTGACCTGGGGCTAGTAGACAATTCCAGCCTACTCTGGCCTTTAGACCCAGGAAAGGGGAAGGGAAAAAAAAAACACAAAAGCAAAAACAAAAGTAAAACTGTGAAACATTCATGAAATTCACAGCCCAGAGGCACAGGCCCACTAAAAGCCTGAAACCTAATCATGGTACTATAGAAGGCTTCCCTTTCTCCTCAACACCTCACCACATTATTACCAGTACTAAAGGCCCTTTCCAGCAGTTCTTTTACCTAGTAGCCATGTCTGGATATCAAGAAAAAATTACAAAACATACCAAAAGGCAAAAAACACAGTTGGAAGAGACAGTGCAAGCATCAGAACCAGACATGGCAGAGATACCAGAATTATCATCCCAGGAATTTAAGACAACCATGATTAATATCCTAAGGGCTCTAATGGATAAAGCAGGCAACATGCAACAACAAATGGGCAATGTAAGCATAGAGGTGGAAATCGTAAGGAAAAACAACTAAATTCGAGATAAAAAATAACAGAAATGAAGAATGCTTTTGATGGGCTTATGAGTAGACTGGACACAGCTGAAAACAGAGTCTCTTAGTTAGAGGCTAGGATCGATAGAATCCTCAAAAACCAAAAGTAAGAAAACAAAGACTGAAAAATATAGCACAATATCCGAAGACTGTGGACAACTCGGAACATATATGAGTAATGGGAATACCATAAGGAGAAGAAAGAGGGAACAGAAGAAATATTTGAAACAATAATGATTGTGTTTCCCCAAAATTAATGTTAGAAGCACAAAATATATCTAAGAAACCCTTAGATGTTCTTGGTGTTCTCTAACACCAAGGAGGATGAATGCCAAAACAAAACAAAACTATACTTATACATATCTTCTTCAAACTACAGAAAATAAAAAATAAAAAATTTAAAAATCCTGAAAGAAGCCAGAGGAGAAAACCACCTTACCTTTAGAGAAACAAAGATAAGAATTACATCCAGCTTCTCAGAAACAAAGCAAACAAGAAGAGAGTGGAGGGAAATATTTAAGGTACTGACTAAAAAGAATACCAATTTAGCATTCAGTACTCTGTGAAATTATGCTTCCAAAGTGAAGGAGAAATAAAGACTTTGTCAAACAAATTGAGGGATTTATGTTGCCAATAGACCTGCCTTGCAAGAAATGTTGAAAGAAGTTCTCTAGAGAGAAGGAAATAATGTAAGTCAGAAACTCAGATCCACACAAAGGAGGAAATGAAGAACATCAAAGAAAGAATAAGTGACCGGAAAATAAAACTTTTATTTTTCTTATTCTTAATTGATCTAACAGATCAATTATTAAATCAATTATTAAATAAATAACAGATCAATTATTAAATCAATTATTAAATAAATATTAAAAATAATTATAGCAACAATGCCTTCAATTATGTATGCTTATGAGTATATTTTATGTATAGTTATATATGCTTATGTCTGCTTATATATTAATGAAATGAATGACAGCATTGACACAATCAACAAGAGGAAGGAATTAGGATTATTTTGTTTTTAAAGGTATTCACTACCTGTAAAGTGGTGTAGTGTGATTTGAACATGAACTGGGATTTGTTGTAAAAGAAGTTAAGAAAAAAAGTGCAACTAATATTATGCTAAGAGAGAAAAAATAAGCCAGTAAATGTATGAAAGTATTTCAACGTGACCAAAGAAATACCAAAACAAAAGTAATATATCATTTAAAAAATAATAATATTCAATACTGGTGGTATCACAGTAAAATTGTTAGGACCCTCTTAAATGTTCATATCATTTGACTCAGTATAATTCTACTTCTAGGAATTTATCTTGACTAACTACAGAAATTCGATTAAAGATTAATGTGGAACGATGTTCATCATTGCATTATTTATAACAGGAAAAAATTGGAATTGATTTGAACATACCATAAGGAAATATTTAAAAGAATTATAGTACTTCATAATATTAGCTATTCATTTATAATAATAATCACACCTAACTTCTAAAACTTGGAATAGCATAGTTCAGAACAAACGACATTTTTATAATATTAATATGAAAGAGTGGGATACAAATCCCATATATAGTCCATGACATATTTTAAAATTGCCTGGTCCTCTGCCACCTTCCCTTTACTAATCTTTGTAATTTTAAAACCCACTCACTTAAAACAGTAGTGTTTTCCCAAGAGTTATTCAGCAATCAGTGACAAAACTAACCTCTCCCTCCTGAAATAATTCTTTTCCTCCCTGATTAGTGGAATTTCAAATACATTGCTTAAAGCCTATGTCTGTGAATAAGATAGAAAAAAGGAGATGATCCAGAAATGATTTCGAGGTAGGGTTTCCTGACTGTAAATTCCATGGTCTGAGATTAACCCGCTTTGGTCTTGAGAAAGGAAGATCTTCCCTCTCCTTAGGAGGTGTTTTGTGCCTTAAAAGGTAGGTATTAAGGAGGGCACATATTGCATTGGAGCACTGGGTGTGGTGCATAAACAATGAACCTTGGAACACTGAAAAAAAAATAGCACATAGCACAACAGACAACACACGTGCCCAACAAACGTGTGTTGGATAACTAAATAAACAAATGCTGAAAATGAAAAAAAGAAAGAAAGAAATTCCACTCAGCGATAGGGGAAGCCTGCGTTTGCTGTCAGGCTAGCAGAATGAGAGCTAGTAGAATCAGAGGGGACTGTTTTCACACCCCAGGGACCACAGGGCAGTTTCTGTCCCTTTGAAGTTCTCCATGTCTGCCCTGCAAAGGACTAAACATAGTCCACTAGATCAGAAAAATTCTTATGAGACAGAAATATCAGTCAGAAAAAAACTTTTGTTTTCTTTGCAGTAGACATGGCTCTATGTGTTGGAAGTGGACTAACAAGAAGGAGTAAAAAGTAACGCAAGGACTGTTTTGTTTTGTTTTAAAGATTTATTTTTTTATTTTAGAGAGAGAAAGCACATGCACAAGCTGGGGGAGGGGCAGAGGGAGAAAGAGGGGGAGAGAAGCAGACTCCCCGCTGAGCAGGGTGCTCTGTCTCAAGACCCATGAGGTCATGACCTCAGCCGGAATCAAGAGTCTGACACTTAACCTACTGAGCCACCTAGGCGCCCAGCAAGGACTGGTTTTTTAAAGAGTATTAAACTTTACCATTATCCCAATGCTACAGTAAATTTCCTTTTCAGAAAAAATATATAATTTGACCACCCCCAGGATATAAAAGCAGCCTGAAATTAAATATTCCTGAACTGGAATAATAATGTAGGAGGTGAAAATCTAGATGGACATTTTGTTTGCATGTATTTGTATTTTACATTTATATGATTCTATTTTTTTGTAACAATAACTGGTGGGAAACCTGATTAAATTATCCTCACGTGGATTATCTGACATTAAATTTTTTGTGTTTATTTAGTGAACATACTTTTAGTAGCTGCTCAGTTCCAGGCATCAACTGGGAGGGCTTCTTCCTTCATCACCATGATCTATGATAGAAAGCAATGGGGATGGTGGGTTGTATGGGCATTTAAGTGTGATCTGCTTCAGCACAGCTCCATTACCAACAACTAAGGGAGGCTGGCTGATTTCCCAACTTGGAAGAACACAAAATGGCAAAAGAAC
The DNA here is from genome assembly GCA_004024625.1 of Mellivora capensis. Lineage (NCBI taxonomy): Eukaryota > Metazoa > Chordata > Mammalia > Carnivora > Mustelidae > Mellivora > Mellivora capensis. The sequence continues at coordinate 22,441 of PISX010009344.1, forward strand.
AAGACGGCAAAGACATTCTGCCATGCACCCTGGGGACAACCACCAGGGCCTCTGTTCGGGGTCGTCTGGAGATGTTTCATTTCAACTATCCATGCACTCATTCCATTTCTTAAGATTCCCCTTATTTTCTCTGCTTCTGGATTCTAATATTGCCTCCATTATGTAAATACGTATCTTGTGATTCAAGGAAGGACGCTACTGCTCTGATACTCACCTTGGCTCAATTCTTGACACACAGTCCAAATCACACTTGTTTAAACCACTCCAGGCCAGCCCACTTGTTCTATGTTCTGGCAATTCAGCCCACTGATGCCGAATATTTCACCTCCAGCACACATGGCCTCATGGGCCAGGGAACCCTAGCCAAGAACTTCATATGAGAAGAGAAAAAACCAATGATGTTCTCCCAGAGAGGAGAAAGTGCAACTTAACCATTTCATAATCCCACAGTTTCTTTTCTTTCCAGGTTTTTCCTGATTTGTTTCAAGTACGACGTACTAATTTGCTTGACTGTGTTGAAAATACCTAGTCAATCACGAGTTTTAAGCAACACCTTCTAGATGAGAGGTATTAATATCCTTTACAAATGACTTGAGCCACTCAACTTGTGGAATTACACTCTTTAAGAAGATGCTGCTCAGGGCACCTGGGTGGATCAGTGAGTTAAAGCCTCTGCCTTCAGCTCTAGTCATGATCTCAGGGTCCTGGGATGAAGGCCCACATCAGGCTCTCTGCTTGGCAGGGAGCCTGCTTCCCCCCCACCCCGCCCTGCCTGCCTCTCTGCCTACTTGTGATCTCTGTCTGTCAAATAAATTAAAAAAAAAAAAAAGAAGAAGATTCTGCTCTGACTTCTTGAAAATCTGAGTGAAATAAAAAAAAAATAGGTTTAGTAAACCCTTAAATCAGGGGTCAACATAAAGGCCAGGTGGCAAATACTTTAGGCTTTGTAGGCTATACAGTCTGTGTTGTTGCTGTTCAGCTCTACTGTTGCAGCAGAAAGCAACACAATGTGTAAGCAAATGAACTGTGTTACAATAAACTATTTACAAAAATGTACAAATGAGTGGGACACAGTTTTCAGACCCTTATCTTACATCATGATTTTGTTAAGATGTACTACATCCTTCTCACTTCATTTGTTTAAAAGTATCTTCCCAATAGGGGGCTCCTGGGTGGCTCAGTCAGTTAAATATCTGACTCTGGACTTCAGCTAGGTCATGATCAGGGTCATGAGATTGAGCCTCACATTGGGCTCCGTGCTAAGCATGGAGTCCTCTTGAGATTCTCCTTCGCCCTCTCCCTCTGCCCCTCCCCTGACTCGCTCTCTCTCTTCCTCTCTCTAAAAATATATATATCTTCCTAATTCAAGTGGTTTCTGGTAAGAGAGATTACAAGTATCCAAGTCTGCGAAGGTTAAATAATATGAGAGAAAACATCCAATCTATCTGGCATACATTAAACATGAAATAAAGGTTGGCTGAATTAAAAATCTAATTCGTACCTCAAAAATATGTAGCACAAAGTTAGCCAAATTCTGAAATAACTTAACCTCAAAAATAGTTTTCTGGTTTCATGACCTTTTACTATCTTTTCTGTCCAATTTTTTTATTTCCTCAGTGTCTTCATTATTATACATATCATTTTTCATGGTTATTCAGCAACTGTAAGCTTTCAAAACAAACTGGGATTCTTCAATATTGCTGTATTAAGGGAAATTGTAATAGCCTATTGACCAGTTCAGTCAATGATCCACTCATTATTCTATCTTGAAGGCTAAGTTCATAAAATAATGGATGTGATTATCACAAAAGTCAATATAAGTGTGAGGATGGAACTGATGATGAGCCCAAGCAGTTACTTTGTATTTTTATACCATTTCACAAATATGTGCCACTGAATTTGAACATTCTTTTCCATCCACTGTCCACTTATCCATGTACCTAACATGCTCTTCTAAATCCCTAATGTAAACATTTAGAGAGATACTAACGTTTTTAATGAAATTTTTTTATACCTTGGATATATTAGGAATACATATTTTAAGAAACCTAGAGGGGAAAGTAGATTTGGAGATGGCTTATATTGCATAATTAGCAGCACTCTGCTCTTTCAAATTAGAGTATGTGTTTAATTTGCTTGCTGGTCTGAGAATTTTAGAAGAACATGCTATAATGAAAGAATGAGGAAGTACACAGCATGAGAAAAATTACAGTAAATTTTGATGCATCAAGAACCAACCCAAACCTAGTGGCATAAAATAGCAATCATTTCATTATACTCACGAATTTTGTCGTGCAAGAATTTAGGCTAGGGCACAGCATGGATGACTTGTCTCTGTTCCACATCATCTGATGCTTCCCCTGGGAAGAGCTCACTGGCTGAGAACGACAAGAATGACTCGGAGCTAAAATAATAGGTAGGCTTCTTTACACACACATCTGGTGCCTGAGCAAGAGATGTACAGAAGGCAGATTTCAGCCAACAATGGTGTTAGCCTGAGAGTACACTTTCCATGTGGCTTGGGCTTCTTCAGCATGTGGAGACCTGAGGTAGTTGTGGTTCTTAGATGGCATCTCAGAGCTCTCAGTGTTCCAGCAAACAAGGAAAAGCTGCAAGGCTTATTATTATCTAGCCTTAGAAATCACAGGACTTTACTTCCAGGTTACTCTGTTAGTTAAGGCGTTCGGCCTGTCCAGCCACTGCCTCTCAATGGCAGGAGTGTCAAAGAATTTACAGCTATGTTTTAAAACTACCACAAATGAAAACTTCACACACATACATACACACAAACACAGAGGCATACACACAATTTTGATTATCAGAAGCATTCATTTATACCAACAACAAATAAATAAAATTACATTTTATTTATTTTTTAATTTTATTTTATTTTTTTCAGTGTTCCAAGAGTCATTGTTTATGCACCACACCCAGTAGTCCATGCAATACATGTCCTCCTTAATACCCACCACTAGGTTCACCCAACCCCCCACTGCCCTCCCCTCCAAAACCCTCAGTTTGTTTCTCAGAGTCCACAGTCTCTCATGATTCATCTCCCCCTCTGATTTCCCCCAATTCACTTCTCTCCTTCTCCCAAGGTCCTCCGTGTTATTTCTTATGCTCCACAAGTAAGTGAAACCATATGATAATTGACTCCCTCTGCTTGACTTATTTCACTCAGCATAATCTCTTCCAGTCCCATCCATGTTGATACAAAAGTCGGGTATTCATCCTTTCTGATGGAGGCATAATACTCCATAGTGTATATGGACTGTATCTTCTTTATCCATCCGTCTGTTGAAGAGCGTCTTGGCTCTTTTCACAGTTTGGCGACTGTGGCCATTGCTGCTATGGGTACAGATGGCCCTTCTTTTCACTACATCTGTATCTTTGGGGTAAATACCCAGTAGTGAAATTGCAGGGTCATAGGGTAGCTCTATTTTCAATTCCTTTTTTTTTTTAATATTTTATTTATTTATTTGACAGAGATCACAAGTAGGCAGAGAGTCAGACAAAGAGAGAGAAGGAGAAGCAGACTCCCTGCTGAGCAGAGAGCCAGATGTGGGGCTCGATCCCAGGACCCTGGGATCATGACCTGAGCCAAAGGCAGAGGGTTTAACCCACTGAGCCACCCAGGCGCCCCTCTATTTTCAATTTCTTAAGGAATCTCCACACTGTTTTCCAAAGCGGCTGCATCATCTTGCATTCCCACCAACAGTGTAAGAGGGTTCACCTTTCTCCACATCCTCTCCAATCATGTTGTTTCCTGTCATGTTGATTTTGGCCATTCTAACTGGTATAAGGTGGTATCTCGATGTGGTTTTGATTTGAATCTCCCTGATGGCTAATGAAAAACTTGGGATATTTACATTGTAAAAATATTTGTGATATCAGAAAAATTTTACAGACACAAATATAATGGGGTTTTTTAATTGCATTAGATGGGGGTACCTGGATGGCTCAGTCAGTTAAGTGGCCCATTCTCTATTTCGGCTCAGGTCATAATCTCAGGGTTTTGAGATCAAGCCCTGCATTGAACTCAATGCTAGGCATGGAGCCTGCTTAAGATTCTCTCTCTCCCTCTCCCTCTGACCCTTCCCACTCCCTCTTCTAAAAAAAAAATTAAATTTAAAAAATAAAATTGCTTTAGATGAAGATAGATCTTATACTTCATTTATATGAAACAGTTTAATAGACCCCTGAGATTCCCTTCCTCCATTCTTTGGGGAGGCATAAACTGTTAAATACATAAAATTTTATATTATAACAATTAAAATGAAACAAATTTATAATCTAAAAATGATTATAAGGCATTGCAATATGGACATAATTAATATGTATTTTTCTAAAAATATGTATACAAACCAAATTTATTTCTTTTTTTGTTGTTACATTTTTCTTGCTGAAAAAATAGTAGGAAAAAATCACTCTAACTGTATAAAATTTTTTTATAACATAAAAATGATTTGTACAATACTTTGCCTCAAAAAAAGAAAGCTTATGTTGAAGATTTTCTGGGCAATCTCAAAGTTATTCTAGTTAAATAATATTATCCCTTAGTTTTAAATTTTCCTACCAGCATTTCAAAATATGCTTTTTGAGATTTTTTTTTTAACTCTGTCCTTAAAACGCATGTGCACTTTTACCCTGAGGTAGGAAAATTTTAATCTGGAGGTTTATCAGGAAAACATATATTGCTGCAGGACTAGAAACTGGCTGGGTTAGAGAGATGGTGGGAGTGTCAGTAGGAAGGCAGAGCTGTATAATCTCCCCCTGGGGAATATGGTCCAGTCCATGGGGATCCAAATTACCTGACAGAGGACATTTCATTTCCATTGTTACCAAGTCATGGGCTCCAAGTTTAGACATAAAGATATGAATATTAAAAACCAAAAGAGAGTTTTCCTTTGTAAAAGACTCTGATAACATTGAATTCTCTTTACTTATTGCTACCAGGAAAAATGATCATCTTTCTTATATAACTGCCAGAAATGTGTTTGTTTCTACACTAATGCTACTGTTGACTTGCTTGTTCTTCCATCTCTCTACTTGCCCTGCTCCTCCTTTCATGCACATGAAAGCATATCTGACTGGTGTTGGGATTTTTAGTAAAAGTGTTTTACTTTCAAAACAGTAGCCCACTTATATTCACTGCTGTTTGCTGTGGAATGGTTCTCAATGGCAATTTCATTGTATTTTATTTTTCCCATGACCAAAATCATCTCCGTTGCTAAGACTATTTCACATAACTAGGAAAGTCCAATGTCTTTTTCAAAAAACAGCTTTTTGGTTATTCTAAGCCATCAATGACTTTCTCACACCACCTCACTGAAAAGCTTGCAGGCTCAAAATCGGCAGAGAGTGAGAATGAGGGCAGCATCTGTTTTTCCTGAGTAGAAAGATTCTAGAGGGGAGATTACACTGTACAAAGACTGATTCCATGTGGGTCTTGCAGACCCCATATTGGTGTGTCATTGTGTCATCTTCTACATATTTTAGAAAGAAAATACAAAACAGCATTCTACTGGAACTATATATAGGTGAAATATTTTAAAATACTGAAGTCAGAAATCTAAAAATTAATCATTTCATTGTTAAAATGTTCACAGACTTACAGATTTATAAAGAAAGAAGACCTTGAAGGCCTTTCATCCTTTGGTGGAAGAGGAAATTGAGGCCCGGAGCGAGATTTGCCCCCAGGTCCCAGTCCAACAGGGTATCTTCGACATCATGGTTCTTCCCTTGAGTCAATTTTCTAGTAATGACAAGGAGCCAATTCTTTCTCCCTAGATTAAAAAAAATTACTTGGCTTCAGAAGAGATAGATGATAGATAAGTAGATAAAGAAGGGAGAAAGAGGAAAGGATAGAGGGAGGAAGAAAGACAGGAAGATACACAGAGAGAAATAAATGAAGACAACAAAGAAATAATGGAAGGTAGGAGGGAAGGAAGGGATAAGTCTAGTGCAGACAGTCTAGCTCGAAGGCATGATGAGGAGATTTGTCTTAAAGCTGGTCTTGTATAAAATTCTCTTAAAGATTTTTACTCTGATTTCCTTACTTTGGGGATTTGGTTTTGTGAAGTGAATGGAGTAGCTTAGCCCTCACAGATTATAATCTGTCTTCTAAGCATTATAATGTTTCCTGTAAATTCACACAGATACCTAAACTCAGAAAATCCTATATTTTAAAACAGCAACAACAGGTCATGACACAAGCATTTGATGGGAAGGCTATCAAGAGGAGTCTACACAGATGCTGGCGAGGATGCAGAGAAAGGGGAACCCTCCTACACTGTTTGGTGGGAATGCAAGCTGGTGCAACCACTCTGGAAAACAGCATGGAAGTTCCTCAAAAAGTTGAAAATAGAACTACCCTATGACCCAGCAATTGCACTACTGGGTATTTACCCTAAAGATACAAACGTAGTTATCCGAAACTAATATTAGTTTAAAAAGGTGACAGGGATTTAGCAGTGCACTTATCGTGATGAGCACTGGATAATGCATGGAAGTGTTGAATCACTACATTGTGCACCTGAAACTAATATTACACCATATGTTAACTAACTGGAATTTAAATAAAAACTTTAAAAAAAAGGAAAGAAGTGCCTTAAGGAAAATAATATAGAAATACTATATGTATAGGGAAGAGGTTTTGGGTTTTGTTTTTTGGTTTTTTTTTTTTTTAGACATAGGAGTCAGGAAAATCTCCTCTATCCAAGGAAAGTTTGAGTTGAGGCTAAATTCAATGATAAGAAACAGCCAATCATAGGAACGATCAAGGTTTTTCCAATCTTATTGAGTTATAATTGACAAACAACATCACATAAGTTTAATGGGTACAAAGTGATGATTTGGTATATGTATATATTGTGAAATTATTACCAAAATAAAGTTCATTAACAATGAAGTTGAAGAGCATTTCAAGAGAAAAGGCCTTATACTTGAGAAGACATATACTTGGATGGATCTGTCTACATATTTCTTTCTTTATTTTAAGATTTTATTTACTTTAAATTACTAAGTTTTAATTGAAAGGCATCTCAAGTCTGATGTCTTCAGATTTCTATCTGCAAAAGTTCCACTGTTTGACATGGTGATACTTTCAATACAGTCTTTGTGATGAAGCAAATCAGTTTATACTCTCTTCTGGGGCTGTTTATTTATTTCTAGGAATGCTTGTAGTTTTTGTTTTTTGGTTGTTTTTTTTTCCTGATTTTTGTTCAAGATGGGATCAGGAGGGAAACAAACCATAAGACACTCCTAATTTCACAAAACAAACTGAGGGTTGCGGGGGGGTGGGGACGAGGGGAGGGGGTAGGGAGAGGAAGGTGAGGTTATAAAGTGTAAACCTGGTGATTCACAGACCTGTTCCCCTGGGGCTAATAATATATGTTAACAAAAAATTTTAAAATTAAAAAAAAAACTATAGGAAATTGAGAAAAAGTAAAGAAGAAAAATAAAAGTACTCAATCTCATATTCAGAAAAACTAAGATGGTCACTTTGCCAAAAATCGATGCAGACTTTTTTTCAGGCATACATATGCATTTTAATATGATTTTAGTATTTAGGACCCTGCATTTTTCTCCATACCACATTTATTCATGAGCACCAGTCTGGAAGATTAAAAATATACTTAAAATGTATACATTTATTTATTTAATCATTTTCCTATTATTTTATAGGTTGAAAATTCTCTTTTTTATGATTATAAATAACACTAGAATGAGCAGAAATACTTTCCACATCTCTGATTATTTCCTAGAAGAACTAATGAAGCAAAAGATCGATGTTTTAGGATTCTTAAAATAGCAAACAAATTAGTTGCTATAAAGGGTATCCTAATTCATACTACCATACATTTACCAGAGTACCATTTCCTTACTCCTTGTCAACCTGAAGATTTATACCTTTTATAATGCTTAGCAATTTGTTTGACAAAAAATGGCATTGCAGTGTTGTACTAATTTGCTTTAATTTTTTGACTAATCATAAATGTAACATTTCTTCATGTACTTAAAAGTCATTTGCATTTCTTTTTTTTGTTTTGAATTTTTATGCCCATTTTATTTTTCTATTTAAAGTATTAATGTATTTATGTAGTAACATAAATTATATAATAATATTAATGTATTGATGTCATAATGTTTCTATTGATTTATAAGTTTCTTTTATGTAGTTAGGCTATTAACCTTTGAACATAAAATACTGCCAAGATTAGCTTCAGATTCAAGATATTTGGGGTCAACGATATGAGATAATGAATGTGAAAGTTGCTTTTAAGCATAAAATGCTAGAGAATTGTATGCTTTATTAATTTTTTAGTTTCTCACATTTTGGATTTGTGCAATTCCTGTTTCTCTTTTGATATGATTGAATAAGTCAACCTAACACTGAATTCTAATCTAAACACTAATCACTTGAATATCTATTCTACATACACAAATGTATACACAAATCCTTTTATAGGTAATTTTCAGATTCCTTAGCATCAGTTTCATAGTGGAGAGGTTATAAGCACAGACTGGAGAAGCAGAAGCAGACTCGGTGTCAATCCCCATGTTTGTGCCCTATTAGTTGTGTGAACTTAAAGCAATTATTTAACCTCTAGGCCTTATTTACCTCATCTGCAAAATCCCAGAATAATTTGTGAAACAAGGAAGTAATGAGCCTCACAGTATTGCTTGAAAATTCAACAAGACAACAAAGTAACTAGTTAGCTAGATAGCTATTTTAATTAACCCTGAACACTGAGACCAGGCATTTAGTAAACCCATCGAAGTGCTAGCTCTTGCTATGACATTTTACATGTTTATTGACCGGAGACTAGTCTTTTGATGTAGTTTACTTTTCAGGCATTTGGAGTGAAATTACATCTCTGCCTCTAATAATAGTCAACATTTTCAGGAGCAGTTTGCAAAATGTATTGATAGTCATTATTCATTCAACAATTATTTCCTGAATGAATACCTGAGATGCCGGGCAACATTCTAAGCACCTCAGATGCGAACAAAACCAGCAACATCCCCAGATAGAGATTTTTCATTCCAGAGAGAAAAGGTGAAAAGAAGAAAAACTGCAAATAAATAAACAAGCTAATTTCGGGGGGCCATAAACGGTATGAAGCAAATAGGCAGGCGGATGCACTAGAAAATAGGACTGTTGAGCCGATTCTGTCATGTGGTCTGGACCCGCCAGGGTGAGGAAGAGGTCATGTGCTAAAAACACAATTCTTTGATGTGGGTATTGCTTTGACTGCCCTTTTATAAACAGAATGATTAAATTACTGAAACAAACTGTTGTTGCTTTAACAAAACACACATGCTTTTCTCTTGCCAAGGTAACACTTGTTCATGATAGAATATACAGCTAAGGGCAAAAAGGAAAATCATCTGTGACCCTATGGCTGACAGTGTGTGTGAATTCCTATCCTCTTTCTCTGTACATATCCATGCAATATACTTACTGGAGGGAATTGCCCCGTACATGATATTTGTAACTTGTTTTTAACATTGAGCGATATCTTCCCATGTCATTAGTGAGTCTTCTGAAACATCATCTTTAATGGCTGTATAGTTTCAGAGTTTATTGAACCATAATGGTTTCTTTAAATTAGTTTCTTACCAATGGATATTTATATCATTCCAATTATTCATTATTATAAACAATGCTGTGATAAACCACCTAACAATAATAATAACAGAATAGCTAATCAGTTTATAACTCTTAACTAATTTAGTGTTTACAACAGTTCTACAAAACAGGTACAATGACAACCCTCCCTTTAGAAACTGAGGAAACTCTGACAAAAATAAGTTAAAGAATTTGCTCAAGGTCACATATCCAGTAAGTAGCAGACCTAGGATTTGAACTTTGACATTCTGGTTCGAGCCTGAGCAAATACTTCATCATTGCATTCTATTTCTGCCCCTGACAGTCTTTCCACAGATTTATTTCCTCAGATAAGTCTTAACTTTCATCAGAATTGTTTCTTTAGGTAAATTTTTAGTAATGAAATTGCTCAGAACCCGACTCCAGATCTAATGCTTCTGCACGAGAAACACAGCTCCTATAGTCCTAACCTAACGCCAAGACCCCCTAATGGAAGATAGGAGATTCCGTTTCAGATTATACCCTACTGCCACCTGCATTGAAACACAACAAGCAATAATCTAAGTGGAAGGGATTTCTAGCCCCTCCCTCTTCCGAGCCTTTGCCAAGAAAAGCTTAGCAAATACAAAGAAGCTCCTGAAGTTCAGCCTGTATTCATTCATCCAGTCCGTGATCCCCTAAAGAATATTCTCTGCACACATTCCCATAATCTAAACACAGAAAGAAATGGGAAGCCAGAGGGAAAACGTGTGGCTTTGAGCTCAGGAGGTAGGAGCTTTCCATAATGCCCAGGGTGCTTCTCTTAAGCTGGCTGTACCTCCTGCTTAACTTCCCGTACCCTCTTTCATCTCCCGTACCTCACAAGGCCACAGGATAGATTAGGTAACAGATAATTGGGGCACACTCAGGGAACTAAAGGAGTCCCATGAATAGGTACTGCTAATTGAGACACACAAAGTAGACCCTCCTGGGTGCTTTGGGCTTACACTAACCTGAAATCATGACTCACCAGACACCATTTTATCTCATTTTTCAAAAAGTGTTTTCTTCTTGAGAGGCTGTTCGGTCAGAGAGATGAAACAATTCATCTCTGTTACTTTTCCCAGGCTTCAAAGATAACCTAGAATCATAGGTTTCTATTTTACCAAAGGAGGCTCTTGAGTATAGTAAACTTTTTGTTATCTCATCTGGCCAAATGATAGAGGTTTTATTGGGGAGTAGAGAGATCAATTGAGTTATTATATCTACCCTGTATAGTAGATTACTACTCTTCAAAGAAATAGAATATGGAAAAATAAATCTAAAAATAGATTAAAGAAATGGTAATCATTCTTGGTTAATTCAGAGGCCATTCCTGCATCTTAAAGAGCTTTGAGGTCATCATAAACTGGAATCATTGCACAAGAAACTTCCAACTGACAACCTTGGGTTCCAACAAACTGCTTGTTAAATTTCTGATTGGAAACCAGAGGTACCTTTGTAATAAATAGTGCTTAGGGCCCCAGGGCATCGCACATAAAATTTTTAACCCATAATGTAGTTAAGGAAAGTGCTAATAATACTAAAGACCCTCGCTGTCATCTTTATATTATTATGTTTCCATCAAGAAAATGAGACACCAGGAATATGTCTTCTGCATTCTGGTGACAGATACAGGAACCTGAACTTAACTACTCTGCGGAAGCCAGGTCAATGAAAGAGAATCTCACAAGATTGAAACATGGGGAGCAAGAATGAAAAGAGAAAGCAGAAGCAGGCATTACAATGAAGGGGCTTAAGGAGTCATGGATGCCACTGAAATGTGAGCTCCATGATGGCAGGTGACATCATCCATTTTGCTAACTACTGTAATCTCAGAACCCAGAACAGTGCCTGGGATAGAGTAGGTGCTCGAAAAGTAGTCTTGAATTAATGAAAGCAGTAGTGATAGAAGTAGAGAAATAGTGGAGAAGAAAAGCCAGATGCAAGAAATTTGATTTGAAAATCAGGTTTGTACCACCATGGAGGATAAATGCTAGTCAATAAAGAATCTTGATAATATATCAGATAACAGATATTGTATCAATGTAGGCACACAAGGAAATTTAGTCATGATGGTCTAATCTTCAAGTGAGCCAATGAGATGATGCACACCGTTTTCTAAACATCAGGGAATAAACTCAGGAATCAAGGATGATAAAGTCTATCTATATAACCCAATCCTCTCCCACTCCCATTGAAAAGATGAGAGCCAACAATTATAAGCCTGACCTGGCTGTGCCATTCCGGATTGATGAAACTGGAGATCAATATCATGCCCCTGTATATGGAGACAGGTAGAAATATAAAATCAAGGGATCAAAATGCACTGGGCAAATTAAGACAGTGTTACTGAAAAAGTAATAGAAACCACTCCCTCTGGGAGCATTAGAGCTGGAGAATTCTACTGAAGAACAGACGCTTATTATTCCCCTATAAGCCATGAAAGTCTGAACAAAGGGCCAAGTATTACACAGCTCAACGTGGTATTTTACAATCAATTTTAGAAGCAACCCACCTCTTTGCTTTTAAAACTTACAGAGCATCTAACTTCATAGCCTAAGACCATGCTATAAAAACTAACAGCCTGACAATATGCAATCACAAAGACTTGAAACTGCCACTAAAATTTCAACTACAAGAGGAAATGTGTATCATGCCCCAAGTCTTCCTGAAAATGGCACATGGTCATCAGGCCATAGAACAAACCCCAATAGCTCAGTCTGTTCTCTCATTTAAGCCTGAGACAGGAGCAGTGGGCTGTGGCTCAGACAAAAGTGTCTGGGGGCCAGGAATGGATCCGGCATCATGTTTCCTCAGGCTACAAGGTGGGAGTCAAGGAGGGTGAAATCTGAGGAAGATCCTTAGGAAAAAGAAAGCTTAATGAGCACACTTGAAAGTGTCAGTCTGCGGAGACTCAGGGAAGAGATGGAACCTGAGAAGCAACAGAAAAGCAGCTAGGGACTCAGAGAGACTTAAAGATTTCTGATTAAAAGATGGAAGGCAGTGCCTGGAGCAAGTCTCTGGACCAAAAGGAAAGCTGCTTATTTTTAGGGGGGGTGTGATATTATTTTTTTTTATTAACATATAATGTATTATTTGCTTCAGGGATACAGGTCTGTGATTCATCAGTCTTAACACAACTCCTAGCGCTCACCATAGCACATACCCTCCTCAATGTCCATCACCCAGCAACCCCATCCCCCCAACTCCCTCTACTCCAGCTGCTTGTTTTCCCAGAATGCTTTTAATTTGAATTTAGGCAAGGAGAGACATGTTAAATCTGCCAAAGTTATTCCAAGTCAGGATAACAGTCGCAACTTCCTTCTTAGGAGTAGTAAATAGTGGAATATGAAAAAGTAGAGTATGAAGGAAATTATATAGGAACTTGGATTTTACCCCAGTTGCACTGATACAGTTAACCACTTACTAAATGATTCAATTTGGTATTTCTGAGGGGCAACCCACTCTTTTCAATCATAATTTCTACATTCTAATACAACACTTATCTTCCTATTCTTCATCTCCAAGAGTTTTCTAATTAGCAGAGAGAAGTTTAATAATAATAATGATGATGATGATGATGATAATATTCTAATAGGAAAAAAATTATCTGCCTACCATATGATTTCTTTGAGGAATATTATTCTGGAAAACTACAATGCAGGATATATAGGAAAATGTACTAATTTGATTTGTCATAGAAATGTTCTTTCTTTTAAGATCCAAGATAAATCAGCAAATGCTTTCGAAGCTGACATTTAATCCATGAATTCAAATCATTTCCAAGATTTATGATCCATTAGAAAGACAGTTTCAATTTCCCTTGCCCTTGTGAAAGTCTAATATATAGCTGGCAGAAAACGCACCCACACTGCACACATTCTATGACAACAATATCATTTATTGATAAGGTTTATCAAGTTTTAAAAAAATGATGTTGCTTGTGATGTTCATTTTTATTTGTTTATCTGTAACTAGTGGATGGATGCTTCACTCTGGCAAGGTGTCCTAAAATATAGCAAATGAACAGATATCCGTGTAACAAAGATTGGCTAACAAGGATTAGAAAAAAATTTCCCACAATTGTAATAATTCTATCATAAATAGATGGAGATACTGAAAATAGACTAGATTTCCATATTAGACATAGACTCAGGTACAGATGCAGACATAAATAAGTTAAAAAATCAAACACACAAAGGGTGTGATCAACCCAGTTCCAATTTCCCTTCTTTTCTCAGCTCTATTCTCTATCTTTTGTTCTAAGTAGGATGATTCTTCCTGTCAAAAATATCAGCAAAATCAGGGGGAAAAAAGATTAAGAGTCTGTGTCATGGATGCAATACACATTAAAGAAGATATTCCTCTTTTCCAGCGATTCAGCATGTAATTATTAAATTGCACATATATCAATTACTATACTAGAAGAGGAGCTATAGGACTACATAAGACATTCCTGCCCTTGAGGATCTTAATGTCTTAGATTAAAGTGAATAGATTCTATGTTTGTGAGACAGTTAATATGGCTGTGGTTAATTAGAGGAGAAGAAATGTTCTCCTTAAGGAACAATTTGACTCTGGCACTATTAGGAGTTACAGAACTTGTTCAATTTCATGCAGGAAAATTATATAGTGCTAGAATGTCAATTTCTTCACTAACATATGATAAAATGGAATTCCAAAGAAGAAAGTTATTTCCTTAATATTAAGGTCATAACCTAGCTGTCAGATCTGTGTCTTCCCCAACCTACATATTAATCAGCAAAACAAAAAGTAAATGCTCTTAGTTAGCTAATGGCAGCTCATCAACTCTGTCTACCACCACCCAAAGGTGCATATCTACAACTGTGTTAGTTATCTATTAGTACATAACAGACTACTCCATACTTAGCAGCTTAAAACAACAAACATTTATAATTTCACAATTTCTGTAGGTCAATCTAGGAATGGCTTAACTGGATGGTTCTGGCTGAGGGTCCTTCACGAGTTTGCAAACCAGGATCAACTGGGGCTATATCAGAGAAGTCTTGACTGGGTCTGAAGGATCCTATCAGTTCCTCGACATGTGTGTCTTTACAGAGCTGCTCATGGCATGGACTTTCCCAGAGCAAACAGTGATCCAACACAGAGAAGAGAAAGAGAAGGAGAGAGAGACCCCAATGCAGAAGCTGCCTTGTTAATAACTTAATCTTTTTAGAAAATATTTATTTATCTATTATTCTAGAGAGACAGTGTGTGCATTTGGGTGTGGGGCGGGGGGAGAGAGAGACAGAATCCCAAGCAGACTTCCTACTGAACACTAAGCTTGATGCGGGGCTTGATGTGGGGCTTGATTCCATGACCCGAAGATCATGACCTGAGTTGAAACAAGAGACGGACGCTCAACCAACTAAGTAACCCAGACACCCCTGTTTTATAACTTAATCTTGGATGGGACATACCACCATTTCTACTAAGTGCTATTGGTCACACAGCCAACTCCAGGAGAATGAGAAGACTACAAATGGGCATGAATACCAGGCAGGTATCATTACAGGCCATCTTGGAATCTGGCTACCAATACAACCACCTCAAAACCCAGGGACTTGCTCATATTTAGAAGATAAGTCACTTTCAGTAAATCTTACTTTTCTGAAGCACAGATGACCCAGAACTTCTTCTCAAAGAGCACCTTCCACGATTCACTAGATCCAACCTGACTGCCTCATAGTTGATAGAATAAGAACAATATCAGCTCTGGATACTTCATTTATATGTTCATTAAGTGAATCTTCTTCTTAGTAACTACAATATGACAGGAACTATTCTGGGGGCTGAGAATACAATGGTGAAGAAGGTATTCTTTCCACTCTAAAGTTCTTTCATGATAAAGAGAGAAGAAAACTGGAGAGGGAGAAAAGAGAGAAGAAAGTGAGGGAAGTGAGGGAAAAAGACAAAAGAAACAGTGAAAGAGGGAAAGAAAGATGTAAGGAAGGCAAAAAGTGGGAAAGGAGTAGAGTTAGAAGGAATATAGATGTGAAATAAATGTAATAATAGAGATACCTGCTTGTGATGCTCTGCATTAAAATTCAGATATTGAAGTTTCAGAAGAAAGACGTGGGAAGTTGCTTGTTTAACATATACATCCATATGCTCCACGTATAGTGCATTGACTACATTTAGAAAATTTGCCTAAATGTATGCTTTTCTAATATGCATAACTCATAATATGAGTTTCTTTTATTTTAAAGATTTTATTTATTTGAGAGAGAGAGAGAGAGATCACAAGTAGGCAGAGAGGCAGGCAGAGAGAGGGAGGGAAGCAGGCTTCCCGCTGAGCAGAGAGCCCAATGCAGGGCTCGATCCCAGGACCCCCAGATCATGACCTGAGCCGAAGGCAGAGGCTTAACCCACTGAGCCACCCAGGCGCCCCCATAATATGAGTTTCTTAACTCACACCTCAAATCAGAGGTTCTCAAGTCTGAGTGAAGAAACTGATCAAAGCATTGGACCCTCTTTTTCATAAAGTAAATGATGCATGTATATGCATACACACACACACACATATTTCTAGAGCCTATGGGCCTAAATTTATGAACTCTTGATCTTAAAAATATTATAAAATAACATTTTACTTTATATTTTTAAAGATTTTATTTATTTGACACAGAGAGAGACAGTGAGGGAGGGAATACAAGAAGGGGAAATAGGAGAGGGAGAAGTGGGCTTCCCACTGAGCAGGGAGTCCCATGCCGGGCCTGATCCCAGGACCATGGGATCATGACCTGAGCCGAAGGCAGATGCTTAATGACTGAGCCACTCAGGCACCCCTAAAATAACATTTTAAACTGTTGTCCATGTTGGCTGTCTCTGTCAATCAATATTCAAAAGAGACTCTAGTGTAGGGCTTGCTGGATCCTCAGGAAATGACGATGTTTAGCCAAGATTAGGCAGAATATTAGGGTAGTTTGCTCTTCAGGATATTTTGCTAAGCTAACAGATTCCAGACTGAATGCAAGAATTTGTCTTGGCAAGGGAAAAGATGAAGGACATCATGTCCAAAGACAAGCTCAGGCCAAAGTTAATCAATCTAGATGTAAGAGCTATCTAGTCTAATTCCTTCATTTTATAGAACAGAAAACTGAAAACCCAGTAGCTCACCAGGGCACAGTGGCTACAAGTGCAACATTGGCCAAGCATGCAGGATCTATAGAACCTTGGTCCAGATGGCAAGAGGCTTATCCACAGGGATCAGGATCAGACTCAGCAAATTTTGAAGTTAAACTCTCTACTCCACAGGGAGAGCACTAAGTGAAGCCAGATTAGCTACAGATGCCTCAGTACAGCAGACTGTGGGGTGGATCTTGGATCAACCAAAGCAGAGGGGATGAGACCAGGCAGACAGTCTTTGGGGTATCTCCCAGTAGACAACTTCTATGAATGTTCCTTTCATAGTCTGTGTTTCCTCCCCTTCAGAAGACACTAGGACACACTTTACAATGCAGCGGTTTTATACCTGAATGTAAAAGGAGGCTTGGGTTGGAAAGCCAAATTCTCCCTTGGAAATACAATTAAGAGTCTCCAATGTACCTATAATCCTGGTATGCTGCCATTTAAGTCTGGCACGTATGCCTGGAAAACTTAGCAAATGCTATCAAAAGCAGGTGAGCAAACGTCTGCTATTGCTATCCCACCGCTGATAGGTTAGAATTGACTTGAGGAGGCATGGTGTCAGGGCTTTGCCAGACTTGCAGTGCCTAGTTATATAAAATCGTCCTGGAAAAGACATACTGCTGTCTGAGCAGTTATAGACTGATGCTAAAGTGAGCTGTGGTACAGCATCAGGTTACTTTCCATAGGCTTTGAACGAGATCTCCTAAGTCTAAGGCGGCTGTAGAATGCTTAGTGCTCTACCAGAACTTTGAGGGGCTCAGGATGGAGCCCTACCTTTGCCCCATTTATCCTTAATCCTTCATGGGCTAAAACAAAACAAGACAAAATTCTAAAATTGCAAAATCCATTCACCAGCTTTTATGCACAATCACAATTTTTTGAAAAACCATTTATTTTCAAGTGTTCCCAGACATAGACTCTCAAAGTAAACATCAAATGATTATTTTCCCTTCTAGTTGAATTCTTTCTGCTAGCTTGATCTCTGCTGCATTTTGTTTTCTGGAATTCCCAAATGACCTTTTTTAAAACTTAGGGGTTATAGTCCCTGACAATTAGGATTACACTGGGCTGACCTGTTGAGAACACCACACTTTTCTACTTTGTTCTGTTCTTCGTGCTGGGACAAAAAAAAAAAAGAAAGAAAGAAAGAAAGAAAGAAAAAAAAAAGCCACATACCATTTAGTTTATATTTGAATAAGAAGCAAGCATGAATATGGTGAACTGTCAGATCTGTGACATGCAAAATCAAACATTCCTATAGATTATGTTAGTTCAAGGAAATTCCCAAAATGTCAGTAGACATAGTCAAAAATTGCTGAAATGGATAAGAAAAATACAAAGTTGACTCACTGAAATATAAAGTGAATGTCACCGTGCTCATTTTTGTTGCTGCATATAGTACTCCATTTTATGAATCGACTACCATTGATTTATTTGGTTACTTCCAGTTTAGAGAAATGTGAATCATCTTGCTATAAATATTCCTTCAAGAATCCCGATTCACATGTGCCACAGTGCTTCGATATTACATAGCTAAGAGAGGAATTGCTACTATATTGCCTAGCATTGTGTCACAGCATTCTCTAAAATGGTTGTACTAAATTTTGCTCCTACCTGCTGTGTCTGGAAATTCTTACTGTTCTTCATTCTCATCAACACATAGTGTTGTCACACTTAATTCTTTTCCAATCTGGCAGGGGTATCGTGGTATTGTTTAATGATTTTAATTTGCATGTGCCTGATTACTAATGAGGTTGCACATTTTTAATATAATTTGGGCCATTTCAATTCCCTCTTTTGAAGTCTCTGTTCAAGTCTTTCCAATTTTTTAATGGATTTTATTTGTTTTTCCCGTTGATTTATATCAAGCCACATGAATGAATTTCACAACTATAATATTAAGGAGAAGCAGGATACCAAAGAATATAAATATAAGTTTCCATTTATAGAAAGTTCAAAAATCAGGCAAATGGGCTTATTTCGTTTAGGAAGACCTAAGTAGGTGCCATTAATACTTTAAAAAACAAAGAAATAAATGGCAAGTAGTGGTAAGAAAGTCCAACTTTCTTACAACATTTTTTTTATGATTTAAAATGTACACTCAAGTATATAAGTTACACATTTACTTGAGGAGAAGATTTATGACTATCACTGACTGGATACTCTTTTCTCTCCAGAACCAATGGGAGGTTAGGGGAATATAAAGCAGATCTGGAGTATGCCTACTTGACCTTTAGGCATATAAATTAGTATGTCTTTAAAGGGGAATGTAAGGTAATCTCTAGAGCAACCACTGAGAAAACTATTTTCAAAAACTGTACAAACATATATACAAAAGCACTACATATAAGGCAAATGTAACACCAAAAATATTCAAGCCACCCCCTGGTAAGGTAGGAAAAGGGAAAGAGAGAAATAAAAAACAAAGAGAATGAACAAAACTAATAGAAAAGTGACAGACTTAGATCCTAACATATCCAAAATTACATTAATGCAAATGGCTTAAATACACCAAGTAAAATAGATATCATTTAAATATATTCTTTTTTTTTTTAAGATTATTTATTTATTTATTTATTTGACAGACAGAAATCACAAGTAGGCAGAGAGGCAGGCAGAGAGAGAGGAGGAAGCAGGCTCCCTGCTGAGCAGAGAGCCCGATGCGGGGCTCGATCCCAGGACCCTGGGATCACGACCTGAGCCGAAGGCCGAGGCTTTAACCCACTGAGCCACCCAGGCGCCCCTAAATAGATTCTTTAAGTGACCGAACTATATCATGTCTACAACAAACTCATTTAAAATATACTAATACAGATTAAAAGCAAAGAGATGGAAAAAAACATACCATGAAAACATTAATCCAAAAAAAAAAAAAAAAAAAAAAAAAAAAAAAAAAAAAAAAAAAAAAAAAAAAAAAAAAAAAAAAAAAAAAAAGAAAGAAAAGCTGCATGGCTCTACTACTATCAGACAAAGTGAACTTCAGAGAAAAGAAAATTATCAAATATAGAAAAGGACACAACATAATGATAAAAGAGTTAATCTACCAAGAAGAGACAACAATCCTTAATGTATCAAAATAACAGACCTTTAAGAGCATGATGAAAAACAATGAAGGGGAAAAGATAACTTCTATTTTTTTGAGCAGGTAATATATGCTCTGCTAATATGTCCAAGACCCTGTTTCAAACACTCTACATCCATCATCTCATTTAATCTTTACCCAAAGAAAAGTAATTATAAAATACAAACTATTATCTCGTTCTATATATAAGTAAATTAAAACTAGATAAATTAAGCATCTGGTCCAAGGTCACACAGTTAGCGATCCTCGGACCAAGTTCTTAACAACCTTCACACTGCCTCCTTTAAACACTTAGAAAATAAACTGTGATTATCACATCTAAAACTGCAGTCCAATATCTACTCTTCTTAAAGCCTCAGATCAACTTCTAATGTAGAACAAATGAGCCATAGGAACCAAGTGGCTATAGAAGGCATCAGAAAGTACGAAAAGGGAACAAGCAGAGCCTAGGGCAAGTATCAGCTAATGGGGGAAAGACAGAAGTCACATTATGGTCACAATGACCACAGACAGTGTCAAGACTACCACATAAGGTTGAGAAAGTGGGCACTGCACAACTCCAGGGACATTATTTACATAGACTAAGGTACCTGGCACCACCTGGAGTTATAGTCCACAACATATGCTGCTGTTCATGGTATCCCTGACAATAATTATGCTGTCTGAAAGTAATTGGCTCAAGTTTGCAAGGCTGGAAAATGCCCATTAGCATCTGGCTGGGGCAGAGACAACTCTCTGACTCAGTAAATCCAAAACCTGGCAAGCTAGAGCAGTGGTGCCTAGACAGTTGTATTTAATGGGTCAGGAAAAGTGCCCCAAAAGTTATAATAAACCTACAAAAAATTGAAAAACTACTTTGTCAAGCAATTCTTTTCCTTTCAAACTGTTGTTGATCACTATTACCATTTTCTAAAATTTATCAACGCATTTTCCTTATTTTGTCAAAACTTGGAAAATGTGATCACAGATCAACATTGGTCTATAAAGCAGCACCTGGAAGCACCTCGAGCTGGCAAGTCAGGTCAGAAGGACCAAAGAGGAAAGACAGAAAGAGAGAGACCATTTTCATTTGTAGCTCCTCTGTACAATCTTGTCCTCCTTCTCCAAACCCAAGGGATGCTTATTAGACTTTGAAGGTAATTTCTAAGTCTCTTACAGATATTTGCCTCTTAGAGACATTTGACCCATGAACCACCTGAAAATCCTTGTTTGATGGCAACTGTCAGCACCAAACCTGCACCAAGTCTTTCCAAGGGTATCATGAACATCGTTACATGGGAACGTGGGCTACAAAAGACCAAAGTCTTGTCCAGAAGAATCAAGGACCAAAAATGGCAGCCAAGATGAAAAATTTTCTGAATAGCAATAGTCTACTATAAACCTATTCTTTTATATAATTCTCTATCTGGGACACTTTGCAGTTTTTAACATATTGTAGGTACTCAAAAAATAATACTTGTATTAATTACAATTGTCAAATTGAAGAGGCAAGCCTACAGAGCTCATTTAAATAAGGAAACAAGGGGATCCAGGACCTTCTAGGTATAGAGATAGGGCCCAGCATCCAAAAAGAGAGAGGGGAAGAGAATTATGTGAGTTTGAGTGTTGACCTTGGTTTAGAACTATGTGCTCTCTGCTGTGGACTTCGCTGGGCCTGTGAAAGTTGACTATAGCCAGAAAGGAGTAAAATCTCGACAGCAAGTCTTCTGCTTGATTGAGCACAGGTGGTCCACATCACTTCATCTGAGAAGCCTATTCTTCCTCTTTGGTTCTGATGGCAAGGAGCCATTTCTCTGCACTGCTGGTTACGTCTGGGCATTACCTCAGAAAAGAAAAAAAAAATCTGTCTAGGAGAATTTAAACAACACGGTCTCTGAAGTCACCATTTTGATTCTGAACTCTGCACTTACTTAATATAAGATCTTGAGGGAAATAGTTAACTTCACAAAACCTTCATTTCCAGCTTTTAAGATGTAAGGATAGCATCTACCTCACAAGTTTTTTAAGGTAAATGAAATAATCCATGTTAAAGGCACTTTCTATGCTAAAAGTTCTGTGTAAATGCTAGTTATTGTTACCCTTTGGATAACCCAATTGATCAGGGATTTTGAAGAATATTTCTAAACTCTGATGTATGATAGCAACACTTTTAAGACTTCAAAGAGGGATGAGAGGGATTTAAAATTGAACAAAGATAAATGCCACAGTAAGAAGTTTAAAAACATTGTTTCTGATGGGAGGGAAATAAATTGACTGACTGTGTTAATCTCCATTAGTGTTATCTACTAATTAATAATATATTTTAATTAAACAGAGTCAGAATTGTTTTCACACAGCAAAGAAAAACCTGTTCTTTTCATTTTACTTGCTTAATTCCCACTGCCATGTGAAGAGCAATTTATTTCAAGTATCAGAAAGGCCCAACAGACACTAAGAAAACAGGCAATGTATGTAAGCAGTCTCACCACTTGACTTAATACTTCCAGTAAATAGCCTCCTTTTGTCTTATAATAATCATGACAAATTGTTAGGATTCTCTACAATGCACAGGTCTATCCTGGGGTAAATGCAAGATGAATATGTCCTCTCCTTGCAACAAAGAGTGAGCAAAGGCAATCCAACAGCCCGCCCGCCTCCTCCAAAAACCACCCCTCTAAAATAACAAGTTGAAATGAGATGATAGTGATTTCACCTGAATGGAAATTTTTCTGCTGCTGCTTTCTCTGAAAAGAGCTTCCCAAGCAAATAAGAGGATAGGCAAGCTAGAGAACAGAAAAGTGGTATATAGAGAAGGCCTATAAGGACTGTAAGTTTATAAGATAAATCAGCTTCTAGTCTTACTGCCCTTCCCTCTGTTCTCCACTACACAAGTTTACAAACTCCAATAACTCCACGTAGTACAAGGTTTTTAGCTGGCGACTGCCCTTTAGCACTTTCAGCTTCAGCAAAACTGAACTATTTGCTATTTCCCAAAGAAGTCCTGTTTTCTCCTTAATCTGTGACTTTGCTCACATTTTTCCTTCTAAAAGAATGTGACCTAGAGTTCTCATCTGCTCCCTGGATAGTCTCTTTGTCTTACAAGTCAAAAATTCAAAGATGGCTTCTTCATAAAGCCCTCTTCTACACTACCCCTTCCTGCCCTCCCAGAAGTTATATGTTCCGTATTCTAAACTCATCAAGTATCTACTAAATTCACTTTTAGAGTATTTATTATGTTTTGTGGTTAAACTGTTGCTGATGT
This sequence comes from Mellivora capensis, assembly GCA_004024625.1. Taxonomy (NCBI): domain Eukaryota; kingdom Metazoa; phylum Chordata; class Mammalia; order Carnivora; family Mustelidae; genus Mellivora; species Mellivora capensis. Next base: position 45,550 of record PISX010009344.1, read on the forward strand.
GTCTGTCTCTCCCGTGATAGCTCTTCAAGAGAAAAGATTACATCCTTTATACTTAGATCTATATCATTCATCACATAATAAAATATTACATTCAATAAATGTGTTTTAAACGAATGAATATTTCAACAGTTAGCAAACTTGCTCTGCAAAGGACCAATAAGTAAATTTTAGGCTTCATGAGACATTTATCCTCTAAAAATCCTGCCACTGTAGTCTACTCAATCTACTCAACTCTGACATGGCAGAACAAAAGCAGCTATTGTCAATATATAAACAAATGCGACCGTGTTTCAATAAAACTTTATTTACAAAAAGGTGGTTGGTCAGATCTGACCCACCAGCCATAATTGGCTGATTCCTGGTAAACTAAAAGATAAAATGAAGGAGAAAGCCCTGAAAAGTTCTCACAAAGAGGACTTCAAGCCCAAGAGGAAATCCGATGATGTAATGGTAGGATATGGTAATAGATCCATTTTAAGGAGAAATGGAAGGTAAGAAGTGGCACCATAACACTCCCCTGCCCTCATTCTAGAGACCAGGAATAATCTGTGTTAACATGCATGCAACTGGGAAAGTGTGGGTCTATCAGCAGCTTTATGAAACCTGAAAATATAATATTTGTGAAATTCTAGATTATAACAATTTATCTTTTTATTTCATAGATTAAAAGTACCTACAAATGGAGGGCAATGGACCACCCTAAAGGGTACATTTTTCCCTATGTTGCGTGGGAACCAAATACGGAGGAAAGATGCTAGCTACCCAAGACATTATTATCTATACCAGACGATGAAAATTCCAGCCATGGTATAAGGAATGACTAACATTTGGCAGAACTCTGGAAGAGTTTGGACAGATCACCCTTAAATTAAAACGCAAAGGCTGAGGCACTTGGATGATGCTGTCAGTTAACCACTGGATTCTTGGTTTCCACTTAGGTTGTGACCTCAGGGTCATGAGATCGAGCCTCACATCTGGCTCCACACTCAGCGTGTGGCGTCTGCTTGAGATTCTCTGCCTCTTCCTCTCCCTCTGCCCCATGTTCTATCTCTCTCTCTCTAAAATAAATGAAAACATCTTTTTAAAAATGTACAGGCAATGTAGGTAACACTGAGAATATATTTTTAATTCCAAACCAATGTACAGTGCTAACATAATTGGATGGAAGGTATTTAAATAATCCGATAATCTTTTGTTTTGAGGGATAACTGTAATGCTTTGTTTTATTGTTTCTTCTCCAGGTTATGGCTTCTTGGGGGAATTTCTAGGGCACAAAGAAGTCCATAAAATAAAAGAATGCAGCCTGGCAAGTCTAATCAGTCAGCAGGAAACTGTAAAAAGGAAAGTGTTCACTTAGGTTTCTATCCCACATTCAAATGGAGATCCAAATTTTGAGATATATTTCCAAATGCAAAGACAGATAAAATGTTGGAGTGGTGCCTGTTTCCAAATATAATCCCCTCCTCTGGAGGGCAAAACATCTGACCGTGCTACAAATGCAGCGGCCAAATCGTCATGTTTGAAGCAGCAACATCATTCCCAGCAGCACTACCTGGCTCCTGTGGGATGGATGGAATTAAGTGTGAAAAGGGGATCTGGAGAATGGAGTTGCACAAACATAAAAAGACTCTGGCCATAAAATAAGGTAAGCATGTTTACTGTCCTTTCGGGAGAAAAGTGTCTAAACAAATCAAATAGTTGTATGTTTCCAGCCTCCACATTTCCCCTTTTCTTCTTTCTCTAAAAAAGTATTTCCAGATTTCAAAAGGGTTGGACCAAACTGTGTGATAGATGAAACATTAATTTATCACAAATGATCAGTGCCCCATGGAAAACAAGTTGGTCCTATGACCTCTTCTGTTTATTGGCTTCTTTATTGAAGGACATATCCTGATGTGCCCCTCAAACATCACTGCTCTTTTTACCCAGAAATGCCCTCTATAATAGATCTAACTCATTCAGGGAGCACAGTGTAGACAGCCCATGGACCTCACTTAAATGGATTACTGTTAGTGGAAGGCCACTGTGATAAACTACATGAAACCCGACTATGAGCTTTTGGCCTGAATTTCCTGGACTCACTGTTAGTACATCCCAAAAGCACCTGCAAATTTTCCAGTTTGGCTCTAAAGATACACCAAAATAAAATAAAAGCTCTGTGAATCATTTAATCCCATTCTCTTCTCAGTGAGAAACGATTCTAGTAATCAAAGCCATGAGAGCCATCAGTCCACTTTACCATTGAGAATAGAATAGAGTTCAACTTGGGTTAAGAACGTCTTAACCTCTTTTCTAAATGCTGAGGCCATGCTTTAGCTAGTACTCCTTAATTTTTAATTTCTATACTATTAATGTCAAGGATCATAAATTAAGATGCTTTCATGGGAAAAAAGAGGCCACAAAAATATAGGAGGTAGCATGGATGGTTAAGTACTGGATAGTCCAGTAAACCAGAGATGGAGACACTCATCAGTTCTAATCAAACATCACCATACAAAAATGCGTCCAAGTATTGTCAGCTATTTTGACCTTTGGAGAATTTCAAACTCTAGATTGCTATGTATGTGTGTAGATTTTAAACATTTATAATTAATTTTAATGAAATAGTGTGAGCCAAAAAAAACATATTTAAGGGTCAGTTATAGCTCATGACTCATCTGTTTTCCACCTTTCCTTCACATCAACAAAGATGTAAATGACTCTATTATTAATTATTAATTATAAATGTATATAATTTAAAATATATATACAATATATATTATATTATATATACATATAGACACATATACATATATATACACATATGCATATATGTACATATACACATGTATACAATATATATATTATATTATATATACAATATATAAAAAATAATTATAAATGACTCTATTATTAATAGTTCCTCTATTATTAATTGCATCAAAGGAAAAAAAGCATACCAGATAAAACACTGGGCTCAAGTAAGGGGCCAGTGTTTGAATTCGCCATTTAGAACTATCTAACATTGCGGAAGTTGTTTAAACCGGAAGCCTTAAGGTATTCATCTGCAATGTATGGTTGGTAAGAGTTTTAAATATTGCCTATAGCTGCAACTAGCAGAAGGTCTTATTTTTTTAAATAATTCCTTTGAATCTTAAGTTTTAAGTCCCTGCATATAAAAGTAATGACTTTGAAATTGTGAAAATACAGATATTAAACAAAATAAACTCACCAGATATATTTAAAGTTCAATTGAGTTTTATGCAAATGATGAGTCATTGAGCACTATACCTGAAACTAATGATGTACTGTACGTTGGTTAATTGAATTTAAACAATTCAAAAATAAAATAAAATAAAGGTATAGATGAGTAAAAAAAAGTTCATTTGAAAATGAATGTGTCTCACAGGGATAGAACAGTATGTTCATTGGGTTCCTAGTGACTAGAAATATTTATTGCTTAAATTCAAATATGCATGTGATGCAAATTATATGTATTTAAAACAACATGCTTTAAGAACTTACACAAAGCAATTAACAAAGGTGGTTCATTGCTACAATGTCTAATAATATATTCTATAAAGAAGAGATACCTTTCAAAACATTAACAAAATTATAAAAATTCACGAATTGCCAATCATCTGTTTTCCTGATATCTCTTTCTATGACCACCAAGCACCCGACCAGCCATCCATTCACAATCCAGTTATTGGGAAGCCCAAGACTGAATCTCCTGATTCAACCCAGAAGTTAATCCCAAGGCCCTCTTTAGTAGATGTGTGTTTCCCTTCTCAATAAGGTTGGAGGAACCATCTAACTACACTTGGAGGAGCAATCCTAGCTCATTCAAATGACAAGCCAACCAGTCACCTACAAAGGAGAAATGACATACCAAGAGGGCTTTAAAATGGATGCACTGAAATTCAGCACACACACAATACACACACAAAAATATATTTTGAAGTAAATATTCTAAGAAAACAAATCCTTGCATGTACCTGTTCCTTGTCCTGACATGGCCTCTTTAATTCCTTCCTCCCATATTTGAACCTAGAGAAGATTTCAACCGCATAATGAAGCTCCCTTCAAACTATTTCTCTTCTGTTTCTTAGACAGAAGTCTAGGGAAGAATATTAATATCTCACTTTCAAACAGGCATCCAGAACTAGCAACTCTCCACTGTGTGGGAGACAGTTGGCTAGAAATGCAACCGCTTTAACAGGTTTCCATCATAACACAGCCATTATTCTAAGTCCACTCTGACCATTGAGAACTTCACAACTTATCTATCCTAAAATTTAGTATGACCAAAACAAGCCATATTCAGGCCCCCAAATGTAGCTAATCCTCATGGTTTCTCCCTTCAGCCCAACAATCACCTAATCACTATGCCCAAACCACAAGAATCTTCCTCTTTTTTTTTTTTAGAATTTATTTTTTCTTATTGTGGTAAAATATACATAAGACAAAATTCATCATTTTGCCTATTTAAAAAATTCACCATTTTTGGCCTATTCAGTGGCATTAAGTATATTTATATTGTGGTATAACCATCACCATTATCCATCTCCAGAAATTTTCCATCATTCCAAACTGAAATCCTGTATCTATTAAACACTAATTCCCCATTCCCTCCTCCCCCAACTTCTGATAAACACTATTCTACTTTTGTCTCTACGAATTTGACTATTCTAGGAACCTCATATGAATGGAATAGACATTTTTCCTTTTGTGTCTGACTTACTTTCACTTAGCTCACAAGCATCTTCTTGGACTTTCTTTTCACTCACTTTGCACTACATTCAAAAAGTTCTGTGAAGTCATCCTCACTGTTACTTTAAATCTGTTTCTTTCAACATCCTATCATACCATGTCTCAATTCCTGCAAGAACTTTAGAATAGATGCTGGAGCTCTACGTAGCTTGGTTATACCCTACGTAAGAAAAACCTTCTAGAAACACATCACTTCGGAATTGGTTGGTGTCCCACAGACTCAGAGTAACAAAAAAAAAAAAAAAAAGTCCTCACTCCTTAGCCTCGTATGCAAAATCCTTTGCAATGTGGATTTCACTTATGTCTCCAGTCAAACTCTCACTTACCTCTCAGAGCAAACTCTGTGCTTATTCAAGACAGTAAATCCTCTCATCTTACAAAGCTCACTTGGGTATCTTCTGCCATTCTCCCCACCTTCTACACTTTTGTTTGTATATATAAAACATGTTCTAAGTATTCCCTGCTGAGTTTGTCCCAGAGGGGTCCCTTCCTCACCTTATAACTAACTCCCTGGTAAGGACTTTCTCTAACATGTGTCTTGCCATTTTCTCTTCACTGCTTTTGCCTTGTGGCCAATGTTTACCTTGTCTTCCCCCCTATGGTATGATCTGACCGTTAACACTCACAGCTCCTGGCACAGAGAGCTTGCTCAATAAAAAAATTTTTTTTTAACTTTTGACATGGGAATTCAACACTTAGAGACTGGTGGATTGGTTACCTTTTACCTAAATATTTCCCAAAGCTTCCTTTTTGGTAAAATAGGAAACAATCTAATCTCTTAAATAAACCTCAAGCCTTTACTAACATCATGGGTTATGGTTGAAAATTAGAGCTGGTACAGGTACTGCAATGCAGATGTTAAGCCAAACACATACGCATGTTATCCTACTACAGTCCATAGCTGCTTCCAGTGATGGAGCTAGCACTCGACTTTACTCAGCATCTCTTTCCTGGGCTGAATATTTGGTTTTTACTGCAAATCGGTTTCTCCTCCCTTTGTATTTCCCCTTGCTTATGGTTTACCATGCCTCACTGGATTGAACAAATGTGTTTTTAGCAATGTAACAGTCCACTGTAATACAGGATGGTTGGCGTCTTAGAAATTAATTTGTGCCCCGTGGCAATGATTATGAATGAGGCTAAGTCAGGTTCAATGATAGATATTATCCCCCAAAGGATAAGTTTCCTTTCTCTTATTTGGCACCAGGTGGTCAGGTCTCTACCAACTACATTTCCTTTCTGTATTCTTGCTCTTTTACTCTTTCCCATGTTAGAATATACATTTGGTCTTTTATTTCCTAATCTAAGCTACTCCATTTCTTCTACACCATCTCTCTTGGTAAATCACACAGTGCTGCCATAAATGGTGGATACCCTACAAAAACACACGCTCCGTTCTATTCTTCCACTATCACTCCGTGTGACCCAGAGAGTAGTAAGATGGAATGCCATTGGTTTACTATTGCAAACCATATGGGAGGCAAACCTCAGGAGAACTAGGAGTTACATGACAAAAAGCTATAATCTAAAAAGCAAATCCATGCAGAAAATACCTTCTGCCTCTCAGCAAAAGAGTTCTTCATGCCGTAGACCAGAGTTAGCAAGTAGATTGTTCTCTTGTGCAGAATTTGAGCTGACTCCACTCTCTTACAAAGAGTCCCAGGTAAAGAGCCCGAAAAGGGACATAAAAGACACATTTCTCATACGCTTTTCATTTGGAAGCATAAGAAAGCTTTTTTAGACTCCTCCTGTATTTTGTCTAAGGGAATTTTAAATCAGGGTAAAGTTATATTCTGTTCTCACTGATTTATTCACCAATCCATAGTGACGCATATGCTTTTCACCTTTGTTTAAATCATCCCCTGTCCTCCCCCTCCCTAAAAGCCCAAATCTCATATGGAGGCTTTCTTGACTTACACCCCCCCAAATCTTCCAGTCCTTCCTGCCTCCACTATTAATTTGACTTTGCTATTTCCTACCATGATTTGTGATGGGTTCTGTGTCTGTGTCCTATAACATAACCTCCCTAAAAGAGGAAACCTATGTAGTGTTTCTTCAGATTTAACACCAATGCCTCACCTAGAATAAAAGTCTAAAAAAAGTATTAGTTGGTAGATTTTCTTCTTCTCCCTAGTCTGAACTAATTTCCCTTGCCCCAGATTATACCTAGAATATCTTTAACTTCAGTGTGCCTTTATTACAGTGATGTGTGCACATGTGGGTGCACGTGCATGCACACACGCGCGCGCGTGTGTGTGTGTGTGTACCAGACAAAGTTTTGATTTCAAAGAGGACACGGAACAACAGGAAGGAGTTGCATTAGTATGTAGGGTCCAACAAAGCTGCTAGACTTAAACTAACCCCTTGAAACAAAATATCTTAAACTAAAAGCATCCTGCCTGAGGAATTTATTGAAGCAACAGGCAAGACAATAGCATGAGGAAACAGACAAAAATTCAGGTGAAAAACCACAAAGACAATTTTAGAGAATGTGGAAAAAATCAAAACAAAACAAGAAAAAGAAATCAAAATAAAACTCCCCAGGGCAGGATGTGAATCCAGCAGAGAATCCAGGCTGATTTGAACCTCATGCAGTGTCCTACCAGTTCCTCAGCCAAGAAGATCCAGAGACAAGTACAAGGACATATCGTAGATCCTTCAAGGTCATTGTATTTTGAAACTACACATGTTTCTCATTCCTGAGTATGGATTCCAATTTCTCAACTAAACAGAAAGGAAGCAAATGCCCCCATTTTGCATTCCCCTTACCTCCTGCTCCTAAGGGACTAAATGCCTGTCATGCCTGCTGGGGTCCTCCGGTAGGATTGTAGACACATAGAGGAAACCAGTGGAGCTTACCTGGAGAAGTACTGGCTTAGCCTTGGAAAAATTAAAGTCCATCAGTGACCAAATGACTTATTAGTGAATTATACATAAATATTGTAAAGTACCACATTCTCTAAATTCATGATTCTCAGTTCCAGTACAGGAGAAAAAGTAGGAAAGAAGGCCAAATTAAATAAAAAGCCAATCAGACAGAAATAGAAAAAAAAAAAAGTCTAATCACCAAGAAAGTGTGTCAAGGGGCTCTGGCCTTGAAATTCCTGCAGAATAGTATATAACTTGTAATATCTTACTCCTTTAAATCTGGAAAAACTAGAGAGTAAAAGATAGCTCCTAATCTTTTGTATTACTGCTTAACTAATTTTAGTCAGCAAAATTAAGCAACTTTTATTTGCTTGGCAATTGAATAAAAAGAGAACTTTGAAGCAGTTGAAGCTTTAAGCTTTCATCGAAAGTTACAGGTTGCTGCCAAAGGAAAATCTTATCTATTGAAAAAGCAAGTTCAGCACTTAGCTGTAGAGCTATGAAAGTCTGAAGATAAGAAGATGTGGTATCATTTAATTAACAGCCACCCAATGATGGCTCAGAAGAGATTAATTCGGCTTCTTAAGAAGTTAAGACCAACCTTGGTCTCTAACAGAAAACACATTTTAACCTGTGTTGTGCTTTCTCCTTCTTCCTCCCCCTCTCCTGTTCCTTAGATATGTGCATATTCTCTCCCTATGGCTTGCTCCTTCTCTCTCTCTCCTTTTTCCTCAATAAAACCAGTCTTTTAACTTAAAAAGCAACGTTTTCAGTTGTTCAAGATATTTTTAGAAAGGTATAAACTTTATTCTTATAGAAATAAGCAGCACTCACTTTGTTCATTAAGATCATAAAAGGAAATCAATTAACTCGAATTTTTTTTTCAAATTTATATTTTTAATGAAAGAAAAGAGTGTTCTAATATCTGATAGGGCAATATGCATTGAAAAATTTTGCTACAGTGATGAAACCAAAAAGGGGATTTTAAACTAAAATATAAATGAAACTGCCACATCAAGATGTAATATCTATATAGAAATACATAGTGAAGAAAGGTGAATAAAAGTCTTACAAGTCCATGAAAGTAGAAAATATAAAATATCATAATATAATATGGCGGAGTATAATGTGTAATATAATGTACTATAATAATGAGTCAGGTAAAAATATAGCATGTCACCACAGATTTTGTCTCTCTTCCCTCTTTTCTATTTGACTACTTCCTTCCTTCATCCCCTTCAGGGTTTATAACCTTGTTGAAGGTGCTTCCTGGGAGTATAAAACATCCAATACCATTTATATGCGCATGTAGCAGAGAATTCCACTGAAATTGAGTTTTTTAAAAAGATTAATAAAGCCAGAAACGGAGCAATAGATATTTCAGCATTTGAGTGACAACAAAAGTGGATGTGTGTATAAATCAGAGAGAGATTCCTCTCCTGAGACACGATTCAATATACTGTATTGGAAAGGTATTATAGTTAGGCTCAAGAAAGAGTGAATTGTGGTGACAAAAAGAGAACCCTCATCCAGTAACCTACTTTTGTGGATGTGAATCAACATGATACTAAGGAATACATAGAACAAAACCACAGTCTGAATAACTCTTAAGCACACAGAGGCTATAGTATAGGAGAAATAAGTAATGAAATTCCATTTAGCTACTAGAGTATTTCCCTGGGCCAAGCATAATTTTTTAAAAATACATGAATTTCCTTTCCTACTTATGTTAAGTATTGGGTTTAGTAAAATTGGCTAGATATACTCCCTCAATTTATCCTTTCTCAAACCGCAGGGCAATCCTGCAGCTTCCAAACGGAAAGAGAATAAAATTGGGGGTCTAGCAAGTAACAGAAATATTTACTTAACTCACAGAATATTTCCTTTTTATATTCATATAAATATATGTATTTATATTATATATTTCTACATTTCTATTTCTATTAATAAAAGTAATAAGTGGTTGTTATAAAAATATTAAAGATAATTAGTCATACCACTAAGCCCAGTAATATAACTATAAACATCCTAGATTAAGAATATAAACTTTTTTTAGTATTCATGGTGTCCTAAATGTTTTTTTTAATTTAGTTTTATTTTATTTACATTCAATTATTTAACACAGAGTACATTATTAGTTTCAGAGGTAGAGTTCAGTGATTCATCAATTCTATATAATAACCAGTGCTCCTTATATCCTGTGCCCTCCTTAATGCCTGTCACCCAGTTACAACATCCCCCGCCCAGCAACCCTCAGCTTTTTTCCTTTGATTAAGAGTCTCTTATGGTTTGTCTCCCTTTATGATTTTGTCTTGTTTTATTCTTCCCTCCCTTCTCCTATGATACTCTGTTTTGTTTCTTAAATTCCACATGAGTGATATCATATGATAATTGCCTTTCTCTGATTGCCTTATTTTGGTTAGTGTAATACCCTCTAGCTCCATCCACATCATTGCAAATGGTAAGATTTCATTTTTCTTGATGGCTTAGTTGTCTTCCTGTGTGTGTGTGTGTGTGTGTGTGTGTGTGTGTGTGTACCACATCTTTATCCATTCATCTGTCAATGGACATCCAGGCTCTTTCCATAGTTTGGCTATTATAGAGATTGCTGCTCTAAACAGTAGGGTGCAGGTGCCCCTTTGGATCACTATATTTGTATCTTTGGGGTATATACCTAATAGTTTAATTGCTGGGCCACACGGTAGCCCTATTTTTAACACAGGTAGAACAATTTTTAACTTTTTAAGGAACCTCCATTCTGTTTTCCAGAGTGGCTGCTCCAGTTTGCATTCCCACCAACAGTGTAAGAGGGTTCCCCTTTCTTTTCATCCTCACCAACACCTGTCATTTCCTGACTTGTTAATTTTAGCCATTCTGACTGGTGTGAGGTGGTATCTCACTGGTTTTGATTATATTTCCCTGATGCTGAGTGATATGGAGCACTTTTTCATGTGTCTGTTGGCCATTTGGATGTCTTCTTTGCAGAAATATCTGTTCATGTCTTCTTCCCATTTCTTGATTGGATTATTTGTTCTTTGGGTGTTGAGTTTGATAAGTTCTTTATAGATTTTAGATGCTAGCCCTTTATCTGATATGTCATTTAAAAATATCTTCTCCAATTCTGTCTGTTGTCTTTTGGTTTTGTTGACTTTTTTCTTTGCTGTTCAAAAGCTTTTGATCTTGATGAAGTCCCAACAGTTCATTTTTGCCCTTGCTTCCTTTGCCTTTAGCTACATGTCTAGGAAGAAGTTGCTATGGCTGAGGTCAAAGAGGTTGCTGCCTGTGTTCTCCTCACGGATTTTGATGGATTCCTATCTCACATTGAGGTCTTTCATCCATTAGGAGTCTATTTCTGTGTGTGCTGTAATAAAATGGTCCAGTTTCATTCTTCTGCATGTGGCTGTCCAACTTTTCCAACACCATTTGTTGAATAGAATGTCTTTTTTCCATTGGACATTCTTTCATGCTTTGCCAAAGATTAGTTGACCATAGAGTTGATGGTCCATTTCTGGGCTCTCTATTCTGTTCCATTGATCTATGTGTCTGTTTTTGTGCCAATACCCTACTGTCTTGATGATGACATCTTTGAAATAGAGTGTGAAGTCTGGCAGTGTGATGCCACCAGCTTTGGTTTTCTTTCTCAACATTCCTCTGGCTATTTGGGGTCTTTTCTGGTTCCATACAAATTTTAGGATTATTTGTTCCATTTGTTTGAAAAAAGTTGATGGTATTTTGATAGGGATTGCATTAAATGTGTAGATTGCTCTAGGTAGCATAGACATTCTAACAATATTTGTTCTTCCAATCTTGACCATGGAACATTTTTCCATTTCTTTGGTCTTCTCCAATTCCTTTCATATGTGTTCTATAGTTTTCTGAGTACAGATTCTTTGCCTCTTTGGTTAGGTTTATTCCTAGGTATCTTATGGTTTTTAGTGCAATTGTAAATGGGATCGACTCTTAATTTCTCTTTCTTCTGTCTTGTTGTTGGTGTACAGAGATGCAACTGATTTCTGTGCATGATTTTATATCCTGACACTTTACCAGATTCCTATATGAGTTCTAGCACTTTTGGGGTGGAGTCTTTTGGGTTTTCCACATAAAGTATCATGTCATCTGCAAAAAGTGAGAGTTTGAGTTCTTCTTTACCAATTTGGATGCCTTTCATTTCCTTTTGTTGTCTGATTGCTGAGGCTAGGACATCTAGTACTATGTTGAATAGTAGTGGTGACAGTGTTCATCTCTGCTGTGTTCCTGACCATAGGGGAAAAGCTCTCAGTTTTTCCCCAATGAGAATGATATTTGCTGTGGGCTTTTCATAGATGTCTTTTATGATATTGAGGCATGTACCCTTTATCCCTACACTGTGAAGAGTTTTAGTCAAAAAAGGATGCTGTATTTTGTCAAATGCTTTTTCTGTATCTATGGAGAAGATCATATAGCTCTTTTCCTTTCTTTTATTAATGTAGTGTGTCACACTGATTGATTTGTGGATGTTGAACAAACTTTGAAGCCCAGGAATAAAAACTACTTGGTCATGAATAATCCTTTTAATGTAATGTTGGATCCTACTGGCTAATATCTTGGTGAGAATTTTGGCATCCATATTCATCAGGATATTAGTCTATAATTCTCCTTTTAGGTAGGATCCTTGTCTGGTTTTGGAATTAAGGTAAGGTATGCTGACCTCATAGAAAGAGTTTGGAAATTTTCCTTCTATTTCTATTTTTTGAAACAGCTTCAGAAGAAAAGGTATTAATTCTTCTTTAAATATTTGGTAGAATTCCCCTGAGAAGCCATCTGGCCCTGGGCTCTTATTTTTTGGAAGATTTTTTATTACTGCTTCAATTTCCTTGCTGGTTATGAGTCTGTTCAGGTTTTCTATTTCTTCCTGTTTCAGTTTTTGTAGTTTCTAGAAATGCATCCATTTCTTCCAGATTCCAATTTGTTGGCATACAGTTGCTCATAATATGTTCTTATAATTGTTTGTATTTCTTTGGTGTTGGTTGTGATCTTGTCTTTCATTCATGATCTCATTTATCTGGGTCCTTTCTCTCTTCTTTTTGGTAAGTTTGGCCAAGAGTTTATCAATCTTATTAATTCTTTCAAAGAATCAGCTCCTAGTTTCATTGATATGTTCTACTGTTCTTTTGGTTTCTATTTCATTGACTTCTGCTCTAATCTTTATTAATTCTCTTCTCCTGCTAGGTTTAGGCTTTATTTACTCTTTTTTTCTACAGCTCCTTTAGGTGTAAGGTTAGCCTCTCTTTTTGAGAATTTTCTTGTTTCTTGAGAAAGGCTTGTATTGCTATATATTTCCCTCTTAAGACCACCTTTGCTGCACCCTAAATATTTTGAACAGTTGTATTTTCATTTTCATTTGTTTCCATGAAATTTTTAAATTCTTCTTTAATTTCCTGGTTGACCCACTCATTCTTTAGTAGAATGCTCTTTAACTTCTATGTATTTGTGTTCCTTCTAAATTTCCCCTTATGATTGAGTTCAAGTTTTAAAGTATTGTGATCTGAAAATATGCAGGGAAAGATCCCCATCTTTTAGTACCAGTTGAGACCTGATTTGTGACCCAGTATGTGATCTATTCTGGAGATGTTCCATGTGCACTTGAAAAGAATGTGTATTCTGTTGCTTTAGGATGGAATGCTCTGAATATGTCTGTGAAGTCCATCTGATCCAGTGTGTCATTCAATGCCTTTGTTTCCCTGATGATCTTCTGCTTAGATGATGTGTCCACTGCTGTGAGTTGGGTACTAAAGTCCCCTACTATTATTATATCCTTATCAATGTGTTTCTTTAATTTTGTTATTAATTTGTTTATATAATTGGCTGTTCTCATGTCAGGGGCATAAATATTTATAATTGTTAGATCTTCTTTTTGGATAGACAATTTAATTATGATATAGTGTTCTTTTTCAACCCTTATTACTGTCTTTGGTTTAAAATCTAATTTTTCTGATATAAGGATTGCTATCCCAGCTTTCTTTTGATGTCCATTATTAGGATGATAAATGATTTTCCACCCCCTCACTTTCAATCTGGAGGTGACTTTGGGTCTAAAATGAGTCTCTTGGGCACCTGGGTGGCTCAGTGGGTTAAAACCTCTGCTTTCGGCTCGGGTCATGATCTAAGGGTCCTGGGATCGAGCCCCACATTGGGCTCTATGCTCAGCAGGGAGCCTGCTTCCTCCTCTCTCTCTGCCTACCTGTGATCTCTGTCTGTCAAATAAATAAAATCTTTAAAAAAATGAATCTCTTATATACAGCATATTGCTGTATACCATATTGTATACCCATATTGATGGTTCTTGCTTTTTTATCTAATCTGATACCTTGTGTCTTTTGATTGGAGCATTTAGCCCATTTACATTCAGAGTTACTATTGAAAGATATTAATTTAGTGCCATTATATTACCTATAAAGTCACTGTATATGTATATTGTCTCTGTTTCTTTCTGGTCTATGTCACTTTGGGCTCTTTCTTCCTTAAAGGATCCCCTTTAATATTTCTTGAAATGCTGGTTTAGTGATTATAAATTATTTTAGTTTCTGTTCATCCCAGAAGCTCTTTATCTCTCCTTCTACTCTGAATGACAGCCTTGCTGGATAAATTATTCCTGGCTGCATATTTTTCTCATTTAGCACACTGAGTATATCATATCAGTCCCTTCTGGCCTGCCAGGTCTCTGTGGATAGGTCTGCTGTCAGCCTTTTGTTTTTACACTTGTAGGTTAAGGACCTCTTGTCCTGAGCTGCTTTCAGGGTCATTTCAAGTCTCCAAACCCTCCAGACTCCTGAGGTGCCTACCCATACCACTCCTCCCAGGGAGGGAGGGGGGATCTTGCCAGTGTGCTGATGCTTGCTGGCCCCTGCTTGGAGAGTGGTTGCCTGACCATGTAGTTTTTCATGGTTTATGGTGACACTAAGCTTAAAGCCTGCTTATGGACTCACTGCAGCCAGCTTCTCCACTCCAATGCCTGGGAGCTCTGCCACACTCACGCACCCCTGTTCTTTTTGTGACCCTGGAGATCCTAGAATCACAGTCCTAACTAGGATTCTGCCTCACTTCACTACCTGAGTACCTTTCAGGCAAGGATAACCTTCATGGGAACAGACTTCTAAAAGTTCCAATTTCACACTCTAGGGCTATATCACTTTCTGTAGCTGGCTTAAAGAGGCTCCCTTCCCCTGCAGTTTATCTTCCAAGATATCCATTCAGATTCATTTCTCTGTACCTCCTATCTTGTAAAAAGTGGTCACTTTTCTATTTGTAGACTTGTAGCAATCCTTTTCTTTGAGCTCCAGTTGAGTTCACAGGTATTCAGAATGATTTGATAGCTATTTGGCTGAATTCCTGGAACCAGATGAAACTGAGGTCCCCTACTTCTCCACCATCTACCTTCCCCAGGAATATAATCCTTAAGACATTTTTCCCTTTATGTTAAGCTTTATAAGCCTTTGTGTTTATATAATTTTTTAAATAAAAACAGGATCATAGTAGATAGACTATGTGTAATTTGTCTATTCCCTTAATAATATGTAGTGGATAGTTTTCAACAATAATAATATACATCAACATCATCATTTCACTGTATTATATTAAATATCCATACCATAATTATATAACAAATCCCTTAATGATATACATTTGAGATTTTTTTAGAAATTTTTGCTATCATAACCAATGCTTCCACAAACATCCTTATGCATATGTCTCTGTGTTCTGTACATCTTCACTTTTAAATAAACATGAAATATGTGTCTCACTAACATTGAAGAGGGCAATATTTCTGTAATCTCCTTCACTGCTTTCCAAGTTTTTATTTGACAACTCTACTTGGATAAATTCTTAGAAACCCCAGCTAGAGCTTTATATTGAACATACAGACACACATACACACACACACACACACACACACATTAGATTCAGGAAAAGCAGAAAAACATATTTAAGAACTAAAGGGCAGATGGATGGCAATCCAAAATATAAAGAGTAACAATTAGGGTATTATATAAAATATGATAAAGATTAAGTCTTGAAGATATCACTTCAAAATTAATACTCCCAAACCAAAAACTATACTATCCAAAATTTTAAATTGCAGACTACCTCATTTTCCTAAGGATACAATATACTCTAGCAGCCATTGCTGAAAACCACAAATTCAATAAAATCACAGTAGAGAATAAGGGAAATAAGGCCTATATTTTCATGTTGGTCACATTCTAGTGTAAGAAAAGATAAAAACTACTAAATATATTAGTAAACAAGATCATTTCTGAGAGTGGTAAGTGTAGTAAAGTATATATGTCTATAACTCAGGATGATGTGGTAGAAAGTAATTGGGGTTGGGGTAGGAGAGTGAGCAAGATCAGAAAAGGCTCTCATGAGGTGACATCTCACAGTTAACAAACCAGTGAGAAAGAGGCATACATGGAAAAATCAAGGAAGGGCATCCTTGGCATAAACATCAGTAGGCACAAAAGTCCTGAGGTGAGAATGAGCTTGGAGTGTTTGAGAGTAAGACAAAAAATTCTAGCATATGTGGAGATGGTAAGCAAGTTGGAAACATTAGATCAAGTCTGGGAGGTAAAGATCTTCTAATCAATGGCCAGAAAACTACTGCCCACAGCCCAAATCTGGAGTGCTATCTGTTTTGTAGACCCAGTGGTTAAGAATGCTTTTTTAATATATTTTTTAGGGGTGGGTAGTGGGAAAGGGAAAGAGAGTATCTTAAGCAGGCTCCACACCCAGCACAAAGAGGGGCAGGCTCCCATGACCCCGAGATCATGACCCGAGCCAAAATCAAGAGTTGGACACTTAACTGACTGAGCCATCCAGGTGCCCCAATTTTCTCATACATTTTTAAAGGATTACATTTTAGTCATTCTGACTGGTGTGAGGTGATATCTCATTGTGGTTTTAATTTGTATTTCCCTGATGCCAGGAAATGACAGATGCTGGCGAGGATGTGGAGAAAGGGGAGCCCTCCTACACTGTTGGTGGGAATGCAAGCTGGTGCAACCGCTCTGGAAAACAGCGTGGAGGTTCCTCAGAAAGTTA
>PISX010009344.1:62347-76286 GCA_004024625.1 Mellivora capensis
GTGCACCCGAATGTTTATAGCAGCAATGTCTACAATAGCCAAACTATGGAAAGAGCCTAGATGTCCATCAACAGATGAATGGATAAAGAAGATGTGGTATATATACACGATGGAATACTATGCAGCCATCAAAAGAAATGAAATCTTGCCATTCGCAACGACGTGGATGGAACTAGAGGGTATCATGCTTAGTGAAATGGGTCAATCAGAGAAAGACAACTATCATATGATATCCCTGATATGAGGAAGTGGAGATGCAACATGGGGGACTAGGGGGGTAGAAAAAAGAAGAAAAGAAACAAGATGGGATTGGGAGGGAGACAAACCATAAGTGACTCTTAATCTCACAAAACAAACTGAGGGTTGCTGGGAGGAGGGGGTTGGGAAAGAGGGGTGGGGTAATGGACATTGGGGAGGGTATGTGCTATGGTTAGTGCTGTGAAGTGTGTAAACCTGGCGATTCACAGACATGTACCCCTGGGGATAAAAATTTGTTTATAAAAAATAAAAATTTTAAAAAAATAGGAAAAAAAAGGATTACATTTTAAATAGTTACATACCTTTCTATATAATATCCTCATGACTCTCAAAGCCTAAAATATTTACCACCTTCTGGATCTTTATAGAAAGAGTTTGTTACCTCCTATTCTAGACCATGGTAAGGAGTTTTCTATTTTAATCCAAATATAGAAGAAGGCATTAAAGGTTTCAGCTGGAGAATAGTGGTGATTTATCTATTTCAAAGATCATTCTACCTTCTATGGGGGGACTGGATGAAAGTAATAGAGTCAGGGAGCACAGTTTGAGGCTAGAACAGTAGTCTCAGTAAGAGATTTAAGTGGCTTAAAAGAGAAAACTTCTAGGGTAGGAGGGTTTGGAATAGCAACAAAGAACACCATAGTTGTATTCTATTAACTAAGCATAATATGAATTAATTATAGATCTCTATAGTTTCAAAGGTAGCAGTCTAAGCCAAAGATAAAAGGGAACATGGTTTGTAGATGGTTCAGTGACAGGTGATCTAACCCAAAGATTGATTTATGCTAAAGTCTTTTCTATAGCATCCCCAATGAAAGGCCAAATTTCTGCTCAAATATCTCCAGAAAGAAGAATTCCATTTGTAACATACAGCAACAAAAATGGTATAAGCCTTGCTTGGAAAATTCTGAAAAGGGCACCATTTAGATGATATTACTCATACTGGGCATCAAAATTTTTATCCTAAAAAATAAGGGTCCACCCAGACCAGGTAACTTACAAGGCAGTAATTGATAGATTCATTACTTAGAACTTCATTAAGACAGCATATCATTTTTCTATGTATTTCTATGTGTCAGTAAGTATTGCTAATGCTGATTCAAAAGTCAAAGATGGACATGAAATGTGGGGAAAAAGAAGTAAGGGCAAGAATATGCTGAATACACCCCAGAAAAGACTGAGTAAAGAATAACCTTAGTCCAAGATCAAGCTGAGTATCAGAAAAATGTAAGGAGAAACAGAGATCTAAGGAGCTAAACATAGGGAAGAAGAACAGAGAACTAGAGAAATAGTCAAGTCAGTAGAGACTGGACACAGAAAATGAAAGTTACTGGTGGGAACTGACCAATGCCCCCAAATGACAACTTTCTTACTAGTGATGATTCTATAAGCATTGTTCATTTTCCAATTCTTATTCCCATAATGTCTTATAGGTGGGACCAATACTGAAGAAATCGAAGCCCCAATACACATGTATAATTGATCTTAAATATAGGGGACAGGGAAAACAATGTTCTATGTGTTTTAAGATCACGGTAGGTCCTTTTCCTCACTACCCATCCCCAAGCTTTTCATAATTACTCCAGTTTAAGAGATTAGTTTTGCCTGAAGCAAAGACAAAACAAGACTTTGTCTTGTGCAATTGGTATTATCCCAAAGCCAACCACAGCCCCTTCTCTATTACAGCAATTGATTAAGTATAAGATAATGAATTGAGATAAAGTCTCAATCCAGGATTTGAGGCAGTTAACTCAAACCTCTATCCAGGATTCTCCTTCTACTAATTCCTTCTCATAAAACACACAACACAAAATACAGAATATTAAGGTGACTTGAAAAAGGTAATGTTTTCCTGGCCCTTTATATATTTCAGCTAAATCTAGTACATAACTTAAAAAAAAAATTAGAGAAGGACAAATCTCTTTGCTCTCTTTCTCTCCTCTGCACGGTCTCTGACCAGAAGTTAAACACATACCCTGGAGGAAGCACAGAACTATTTTTAGATGTGTCCTCAGTCACCAACCCGAACAGTTCTCTGAGCTTTTGAAAGGGGAGAAGTTGTCTTTGTTAGACATGATTTTCAGTTTTTGAGGTTATAAACTCTTAATAATTACAGGATTATTTCAATTTGAGAATTAGCAGCTCTTTTGCTTTGCTTTGTTGGTTTAAAGTCCTTCAAAAATGTTTGCCTAAAATCAAAGATTTTACCAGGGTAAAGCTTAAACTTCCAAGTCCCATTAGCCTCTAAGAACTCCCAACATAAAAGAACATTAATGAAAGTGTCTTCTTAAATAAGCAAATGTGCAAGATTATATGGCCTAATTATTCACCTGACTAGTTTCTTATAGGTGTTGAAAGGAGAAATAAATGGTCTTGGGCAATACTTTGTCAAATGTATCTTGCTCCTTGACCTGATTATTCAGATTCTTATGTGTGGAGTTTTATTAGCATTGGAGCCAATTTTTTAGGCACATATCTCTGAAGTTATAATAAAATTAACGTCATGATTAAATATACAAATATTCATTTTACACCTCATTATACAGAGCACATGTAATTCATAAAGCAAGGTCAAACTGTGTTCTTATTACAATCCTTCACTGGGATTGCTGTCAAATTTGCTGATGCTGAAATGGAAGTCTGTAGCTGTTAGGATGAGTACATTTCTGTTATTATGTGTGGCAACAGATAACAACATCCCCAAAAGTGTGAACTGAAAGATAAATTTCAATAGTTTCAGATGGTCCCCTGAACAAGATAGTGAAATGTTTCTTGATATTTAGTATTAGAATATAAATTGATACTCTTTCATTTCCTCTCTTTTGAAAGATGTTCCATTAATGTAGATGATTATTTTACAAAACACTTTTAAAAAGAGATAACAATAAAGAGGTGATTAATTATGTGAGATCTTCAAGGCTTACCCTTGATTGCTTTCATTGTAACCAAAGTAGAAAATCCCATTAATATGGTGGTACTGATTATTCAAAATGGTCAAGTCTAGCCTTAAATAGCTAAAAGCAGCAGTACAGAGAAACAAAGTCCGAATGAAAAGGAGAGAAAGAAAAACTCTCCCTGTCAGTGAGATGATCCACTTAAGCACTAGCAAATCAGGCCATTCACATTTTCTTTTCAATGGAATGACCCCCCCAACTCACATTCAAGTTCTTCGAGGAGGAAACGGAGAAATGAATTTGGCCTCCTTTTTAACATGTCTTAGATTTGCTACTTTGCCTTTTTACTGTTTTCCAAGCACTACAAAGAAACATGTTTGAATTAGATAGTAGTAGATTCTGCTCAAGATGACAGAACATTCACATGTTGATGCAAACATTTTACTCCAAGAACATAGCATTAGTAGATAACATATCTTAGAAAGACAATTTTTAAAGCCATCAACAAGTTCAAATACAAGCTAAAAGCCTTGGTGACTGATCTGTAAAAAATCCAATATGACCACTGGTAGAAATTCAAGTAGCAACACGATGTTATATATAAACCTGATGGTAATCACAAATTAAAAACCAGCAATAGAGATGCAAAATAATAAAGAGAAAAGAATCTAAGTATATTGCTAAAGAAAGCCAACAAGCCATTAGAGAAGAGAACAAGAGAAGAAAGGACCAGAGAAGAACTACAAAAACAACCATAAAATAGGAAACAAAATGGCAGTAACTACACACTTATCAATAAATACTCTGAATGTAAATGAACTAAATACTCCAATCAAAAGACATAGGGTGACAGAGTGGATAAAAAAGCAAGAGCCATCTATATGCTGCCTACAAGAGTGTCATATCAGGGCACCTGGATGGCCTAGTGGGTTAAAGCCTCTGCCTTCAGCTCAGGTTATCATCTCGGGGTCCTGGGATCGAGTCCAGCGTCGGGTTCTCTGCTCAGCAGAGACCCTGCTTCCTCCTCTCTCTCTCTCTGTCTACTTGTGATCTCTGTCTGTCAAACAAATAAATCTTAAAAAAAAAAAGAGTGTCATATCAGATCTAAAGATACACGCAGATTGAAAGTGAAGAGAGAGCATTTATCATGCAAATGGAAGGGAAAAGAAAGCTGGGATAACAATACTTATGTTGGGCAAAACAGAATTTAAGTAAAGGACTGTAATGAGAAACAAAGGAGGACACTATATAATCATAAAGGGAACAATCCAATTAAAAGATAAAATAATTACACATACTTAGGCACTCAACATGCATACACCCAAACACATAAAGCAACTAATAACAAACATAAAGGAAGTAACCAGCAGTGATACAATAATAGTAGAGGAATTTAACACCCCACTTTCATAAATGGATAGATCATCCAAACAGAAAATCAACAAGGAAACTATGGCTTTGAATGACATATTGGATCAGGAGGATTTAACAGATATATTCTGAACATTCCATCCTAAAATAGCAGAATATACATTCTTTTCAAGTGCACATGGAACATTCTCTAAAATAGATTACATATTAGGCCATAAAACAAGTTTCAACAAATTCAAAAAGATTTAAGTTATACCATGTATCTTTTCTGACCAAAACACTATGAAGCTATAAAATCAACCACAACAAAAAAATCTGGAAAGAACACAAGTATATAGAGGTTAAATAATATGCTACTGAACAATGAATGAGTCATCCAAGAAACCAAAGAGAAAATTAAAAAATACATGGAGACAAATGAAAATGTAAAAAAATAGTCCAAAATCTTTGGGGTGCAGCAAAAGCTTTTCTGAGGGAGATGTTTGTAGCAATATAAGCCTAGTTCAAGAAGCAAGAAAAATCTCAAATGAATAACCTAAACTTACACTGACTTAAAGGAGCTAGAAAAAGAGGAACAAATAACCCAAAATCAGCAGAAGGAAGGAAATAATAAAGATTAGAGCAGAAATAAATGAAGTAGAAACTAAAAAAGCAACAGAACAGATGAAACCAGGAACTAGTCTTGAAAAGATTAACAAAACTGATAAACCTTTAGCCAGACTGATCAAAAAGAAAAAAGAGAAAGAAGACTCAAACAAAACCAGAAATGAAAGAGGATAAATAACAACTAACATTACAGAAACACAAAGGCTTATGAGAAATTATGAAAACATAGCAAATAAACTGAACAACCTAGAAGAAATGGATAAATTCCTAGAAACATATAACCTACCAAAACTAAATAAGGAAGAAATAGAAAATTTGAACTGACTGATTAACAGTAATGAAATTAAATCAGTAGTCAAACAACTCAAACAAATAAAAGTTCTGGACCAGATGGCTTCACAGGTGAATTCGACCAAACATTTAAAGAAGAGTTAATGTCTATTCCTCTTAAAAGAAGGGGGGAAAAAAAGAGGAAGGAAAGCTTCCAAATTCATTCTATGAGGCCAGCATTGCCCTGATACCAAAATCAGATAAAGACACTACAAAAAAGAAAAGAGAGAGAGAGAGGGAGAGAGAGAACTATAGGCCAATGACTCTGATGAACACAGATGGAAAAATTCTCAACAAAATATTAGCAAACAATAATACACTTAAAAAAATCATTCACCACAATTAAATAGGATTTATTCTTGGGATGCAAGGGTGTTTCAATATTCACAAATTAATCAACATGATACATCAATAAGAAAAAGGATAAAAACCAGATGATCATTTCAATAGATGTGGAAAAAGCATATGGCAAAGTACAACATCTGTTCATAGTTCAAACCCTCAACAAAGTAGGTTTGAGGGAACATACCTCAAAATAGTAAAAGTCTTATATGAAAAACTGACAGCTAACATCATATTCAGTGGTGAAAAACTGAGAGCTTTTCCTCTAAGATCAGGAACAAGACAAGGATGTCCATTCTTACCACTTTTATTCAACACAGTGCTGCAAGTCCTAGCCACAGCAATCAGACAACAAAAAGAAAAAAAAAGTATCCAAATTGGTAAGAAATAGAACAGTCACTTTTTGCAGATGACATATACTATATAAATAGTATCCAAAAGACTCTACCAAAAAACTACTAGAACTGATAAATGAATTCAGTGAAGCTGCAGGATACAAAATCAATATACACTGCATTTCTATACACTAATAATGACAGCAAAATGAGAAACAAAGGAAACAATCCCATTTAGAATTGCACCAAAATAATAAAATACCTAGGAATAAACTTAACCAAGGAGATGAAAGACCTAGACTCTGAAAAGTATAAAACACTGATGAAAAAAATTGAAGACAACACACACAAATGGAAAGATATTCCATACCCATGGAGTGGAAAAACAAATACTCTTAAAATGTCCATACTACCCAAAGCAATCTACAGATTTAATGCTATCCCTATCAAAATACCAACAGCATTTTTCACAGAATTAGACTTTTCCTAAAATTTGTATGGAAAGACGAAAGGCCCCAAATGGCCAAAGCAATCTTGAAAAAGAAAAACAAAAACTAGAGGTATCACAATTTAATTTTAAGATGTACTACAAAGCTGTAGTAATCAAAACAGTATGGTGCTGGCACAAAAACAGACACATTGATCAATGGAACAGAATAGAGAGTGAACTTTTGTGAACTAAAAAAAAAATCCCTTTAGAAGTTAGGAATCTTTGCAATTTGATAATGATAGCACTACTTCTTTTTTTTTAAAGATTTTATTTATTTATTTGACAGTTAGAGATCACAAGTAGGCAGAGAGGCAGGCAGAGAGAGAGGAGGAAGCAGGCTCCCTGCTGAGCGGAGAGCCCGATGCAGGGTTAGATCCCAGGACCCCGGGACCATGACCGGACCTGAAGGCAGAGGTTTTAACCCACTGAGCCACCCAGGCACCCCAATAATGATAGCACTACTTCTCAATAGCTATTGGATGAAGCCAAAGTGGCAATTCAAGAGAAATTATTAGCATGCCGATATTCTTTTCCTGCCTTCAGACCCAGAGAAAATTACCTTGAAAGATCAGATTGTTCCAAGCACATGGAATCTCAAAAGGAAGGAGATTGGACCTCAGTCCTTCTTCCTTTAGCATCCTCACTGGACTCTTGTTCACTCTGGGTCTACTTTTTTCCACTTTAGCCTCATCCCTAGCAGCCATATTGATGTTCCTATTCATGTAAGAAGGAATCTTCCTCTATAACATGATTTGGGAAGTATAAAATATATGTTGGTTTAATATTTTCAAAAATAGTATCCTCCTAACATTAGGGAGCTACAGTGTAATCATCTATCAATTGCTAGGTGAGAAAGAGTTAAATTGAAATAGAGAATCTCTCCCTTGTCTGAGGAACCTAAAGCCTAGATGACATGTTAAGACCAAGCCACAACAAAAGAACTCTCCACATAGGGCACTAAGTCAGGGTATCAAATATATGATTTTGGAATGAATTTAGAGTTGGAGTGGAAAAAGGTCATTTCAAGTTAGAGTATTCAGATAAGAGGGGGAAGTGATGAGACCCTGAAGTAAAAGTACTGTAGATAGGGAGGGGGCATTGTGAGTCAGGGTAGTATAGGGAGAACAATGCGAAAGTTAGAAAACATAAGCTTATTGATGAGACACAGAGCAGATCAATTTAACTAGGGCTTGGAATTCAGGTTTCTGTGCTAGTAGTGGGAGATTTGTCTGGAAAAGCAAATTGAGGCAAATTTGGCAATAGGCTCAGCTATGAGTGAGGAGTTCTAAATGTTTCTTTATATATCTAGACTCTGATCTCTAAGCAAAAGAAATCTACTAAAGGGTTTTTAATTTAAATTTAATTAATTAGCATGTAGTATATTATTAGTTTCAGAGGTAGAGTCAGTGATCCATCAGTCTTATATAATACCCAGCGCTCATTACATCATATGCCCTCCTTAATGCCAATCACCCAGTTAACCTATCCCCCACTCCCCTCCCCTCCAGCACACCTCAGCTTGTTTCCTATGATTAAGAAGATCTTATGGTTTTTCTCCCTCTGTGATTTTGTCTTGTTTTATTTTTCCCTGTCTTCCCCCAAGAGTCTTTGTTTTGTTTCTTAAATTCCACATATGAGTAAGATCATATAAAAATTCTCTTTCTTTGACTGACTTATTTCACTTAGCCTAATACCATCTAATTCCATCCATGTTATTACAAATGGCAAGATTCCATTTTTGATGGCTGAATAGTATTCCATTGTATATATATAGCACATCTTCTTTTTTTTATATAAATTTTTTTTATTTTTTATAAACATATAAAGTATTTTTATCCCCAGGGGTACATGTCTGTGAATCGCCAGGTTTACACACTTCACAGCACTAACCATAGCACATACCCTCCCCAATGTCCATTAACCCATCCCCCTTTCCCAACCCCCCTCCCCCCAGCAACCCTCAGTTTGTTTTGTGAGATTAAGAGTCACTTATGGTTTGTCTCCCTCCCAATCCCATCTTGTTTTTTTTCTTCTTTTCCTACCCCCCCTAACCCCCCATGTTGCATCTCCACTTCCTCATATCAGGGATATCATATGATAGTTGTCTTTCACTGATTGACTTATTTCACTAAGCATGATACCCTCTAGTTCCATCCACGTCATTGCAAATGGCAAGATTTCATTTCTTTTGATGGCTACATAGTATTCCATTATGTATATATACCACATCTTCTTTATCCATTCATCCGTCGATGGACATCTAGGTTCTTTCCATAGCTTGGCTATTGTAGACATTGCTGTATAGCACATCTTCTTTATCCA
This sequence comes from Mellivora capensis, assembly GCA_004024625.1. Classification (NCBI taxonomy): domain Eukaryota; kingdom Metazoa; phylum Chordata; class Mammalia; order Carnivora; family Mustelidae; genus Mellivora; species Mellivora capensis. The sequence continues at coordinate 71,296 of PISX010009344.1, forward strand.
TTCAACTGTCAGTGGACATCTGGTCTCTTTCCATAGTTTGGCTATTGTGGGCACTGCTGCTCTAAACATTAGGGTATAGGTGCCCCTTCAGATCCCTACATTCGTATCTTTGGGGTAGACACCTAGTAGTGCAATGCTGGGTCCTAAGTTCTATTCTTTTAAACATTTTTTTAAAGATTTTATTTATTTATTTGACAGACAGAAATCACAAGTAGGCAGAGAGACAGGCAGAGAGAGAGGAAAGCAGGCTCCCTGCTGAGCAGAGAGCCCGATGTGGGGCTCGATCCCAGAACCCTGGGATATGACCTGAGCCAAAGGCAGAGGCTTTAACACACTGAGCCACCCAGGTGCACCCCCTAAGTTCTATTTTTAACTTTTTAAGGAACCTCCATACTATTTTCCAGAGTGGCTGTACTAGCCTGCATTTCCACCAAAAGTGTAAGAGGGTTCCCTTTCTCCACACCCTTACCAATATCTGTCCTTTCCTGAGTGGTTAGGAAATTTTAGCTATTCTGAAAAGTGTGAGGTGGTAGTTCACTGTGAAACCTACTGAAGGTTTTAGTGAGGAAAAATTCCATAGTTGAAGCAGTTCTAGAACACTCCATCTGGAAACAGCATGCAAGTAGAAAAGGGAGCACTTGAGGCAGGAAGAAGGTCTAGTCATGTACAAATCACTCAATTTTTCAACTGAGTGAACTGAGTTTCAGTGACATGCCTCAAGCCTCATGGACAATAGAGCAAGAAGCAAACATCAAAACTGTTAAACAATGACCTTGCACATTTCTATTAATCTGTGACATTCCCTCCAGGAATCATCTTAGTCAGAATTAAAGTTTGTGAAATTTGTGCCCAAGTTCTACCACTTTCTCGTTCCTCCTAATTCCCTCCACCATTGACACCATCACCCCAGCTCCTTCCTCCTCACCCCACATCACAGTATCTTAAAGTCTTTTCTCATCCTTCCAAAGCCCTGGAAACTGATTTTTGCTAAGGTACAAATGCCTAATAACATTTTGATGAATAATTTTAATCTGAGTTACTGTTTTCAGTAACTGAGTTACTGATTTCAAGATTTAAAACAGAGGAATGATACTCTAAATGAAAACATCAACAAGACATGTTTTGGTAAAGAAACATTTTCCTGAAGAGTCTGAAAATACAAGCACATGGGGGGCCTTCTATTCATGACCATCCACATTTGTGGAAAATTACTCCAGAAATATATTTACACTCTATTGTCCTATCAATATAGCAGACAAAGTAATGCTAGAGAAATTGAGAGGAAAGAGAATATGGTTTGCAGCCCTCAGGGAATGCTGGTGGGTCAAGCTGTGAAAATAACTTACAAACCTCACAAGTTATTACCGTAACAATGAAGTATGGCATTGAATCATTGCACAACAAGCTTCCTGAGTCTTTGGATATTGCTTTCTAAAAAAAAAAAAAAAAAAAAAAAAAAGTAATTCTTGCTCTTGCTTTTTAAGAGTAAATAAATGAAAGTCTTTGGGTTGAGGAGGAGGCCTCCCCTAAAAAGGGTAGTGTTCAGTAAGATCCATAATTTTGTTAGTTAGCAAAAGGAAGTATCTAAAAATGTGGTTTAGCCGTCAAAAATTGTATTTAATAACTACATTGACTATATATATATAAAACTCTGTATAAATATTTGCTATCATTTTATGGATTTGCATTTACCCAAACCAGTACAATTTTCCTTTGAGCATCCATTATCATATTAATGTAGACCTTTCTTTCATCTCTGACACCTCCAGAAAAATAAACTTAGAGGAAAAAGGAGAAGTCATAATTCCCTCCTATTGGGTGTTGAGTTCTACCCTTGTCCAATACTTGTCATGACTATGAGAAAATAAGACAAACTTCTGAATGAACAGAATTTACAGGTCTTCTTTCATTTCAGGGACCAACAGGCTCCCTGTTTCCCAAGGATTTCTCCTCCCCGCATCCTAAAATACATTGTACCTAATAACTAACTCATCTCCCCAGTTTGTCATAAACCTAATAATCAACTTTCTTGCCAGTGACCTTTGGACAATTTGAAGGGATACTAGTTTATAAAAATTCTCAATCTCCAGTTAAAAACCGTAACAGTGTCCTTTAACCTAATTTAACGGCTCAAGAAAATAATAGAGTAACATTTCTTGGCTGAATCAATACTGCATTAAAGAAAGGTGCTATCACTGAAAAGTTATGAATACAAAACAGCTCAATGATGTATTAGTGTCACCGCTTGCTGTCTCTTTCAGTTTGCTTGCATTACTGAATATAAGCAGAAAAGAGCCCTTCTCATGTTTAGATTTGTCAGTGAGATCCCATTGGTATTTCATTCTGCCCTGTGTAAAGGTGTTTTACATCTTCCATTCAAAGCACTGCAGATACAAAGGAAGCACCTAACTATCAGAACTCCCATTGGAGGCTATTTAGTATTGGTTAGTCCATTCTCGAGGAATTCATGTTTTAGAAACAATGTAGTGACTTATTTATCAAAGAAGGCAAATTAGTTCTGCCGAGACTCTCTTTGCTTTTTGATCCAGGAAGTCACAGAGCAATTTTTTCAAGGTCACTTAGCACCAAGTTAGATATAATTTTCAAAGATTTGACTTTTTTAAAAGTCCACATCCTTAATAGATAAGAACTCTTACAAATCAATAAGGAAGAGACAAACACCTAAACAGAAGTCATAATACCCTGCAGCACTGCAGGTTTATTAAAACAGAAATTTTCACACTTCGCTGTTGGATAGTAAATTAGCAAAATTATTTTGAAAAATAATTTGGTAACTTCATAGCAACATTCTTACAAATGTTTTATCCTATGATAAAGCAATTTCATATCTAGAAGTTTACCCAAACAAAGGTGAAAAAATTGCAGGCATAGATAAAAACGCTGATGTGTGATCTCTACAAGTTTTGACTATATCATTGCTAGATTCCTGGGAAATGAGACATCACCAACAAGAGTTGATTGCACAGGGTAGGCACTAGAGCTGACTCTCCAGCACAATATCTGGCATATTGCAAAAACAAAAAAGAAATATTTGTTGATTAATGAAATATATAAGTGAATGTTCATTTTAAAAACCAGTGCTATTCAGGGGCACCTGGGAGGCTCAGTGGGTTAAAGCCTCTGCTTTCCGCTCAGGTCATGATCCCAGGGTCTTGGGATTGAGCCCCACATTGGGCTCTCTGCTCCGCGGGGAGCCTGCTTCCTCCTCTCTCTCCCTGCCTGCCTCTCTGCCTACTTGTAATCTCTGTCTGTCAAATAAATAAATAAAATCTTAAAAAAAAAAACCAAACACCAGTGCTATTCAAACTGAGGTCCACAGACTGGCAACACCAATGTCACTCAGGAGCTTGTTAAAAATGCACATTTGGGGTTCCCCGCCCAGACCTATTAATTCATAACTCTGGGGGCCAAGAAAACTATTTCGATAAACCCTCTAGATGATTCTAATGTAGACAAAAGTGAAGCCCTAGGTTAGAATACAGTGCAGTCTTCAAAAATCAAAATCTCTTGGCTTCATTTTACTTTTATTATTTTTTTTTTTTGAAAGAGAAAGAGAGTGTGTGTGTGTTTGGGAGGGGCAGAGGAACAGGGAGAAAGAGATTCTCAAGCAGGCTCCGAGTACAGCACTGAGCCCATACACAGCTTGATCTCACAACCCTGAGATCATGACCTGAGCCAAAATCAGGAATCCAACACTTAATCAACTGAGCCACCCAGGTGCTCCTCAACTTCACTTTGCTTTTAACAATGTTTTTCTACTTCCATCTCTACCACCAGAATGAACTATGGAAGACTCTCTCAACAGCAGAGTCCTAGTTCCCATTACGCCCAGATTACCCTAGAAACGAAACATGGAAAGTAGTGGAAAGGCAAGGAAGACTTCACTGAATTTCCCTTGTCAGATTTTATTAGGATCCCTGCCAAGGATTGTGACTGAAAGTCTTCGGATTCTGGAGATAGAACTGTTGAAATTCTGGTTGTAGTACTTACTAATTCGGCATCTTGAACAAGTTACTTAACTTCTTCAAATTTCAATTCCTTCAGCTACAGAATAAGGCTAGAGATACCTATGTGTCAATGTTTTAGAGTGTGAATTAAATAATATAAAGTCTATGTTAAATAATATAATGTCCAGTTCCTTGAATAGCAAATAGTAAATGCTCAACAAATATTAATCCCCTTTCCTTAGATCAGTGCTGATTTCTTTTAGATACTGTATCTATGCTTAAAAGGCAGGAAGTCATGTAAGGACATATCTTGCCATTTTTGGTCTTTGCCACAGTGTTGGACACATGTTAGGCTATTTATAAATCCCCCATGCTTGATCGATTGATGGGTGTGCTAAGTTAGAGTGAGGCTGGGTTAAAGAACCCAGTCCTTTGAACCTCACCACACTGTATTAAAGCATTTGAGTGAGAAGCACAATGCTTAGAAGCCTATTGCCACTGAAAGAAAAAGCCTTGAATGCAGTCAAATTCACACCCCATGCCTAAACTGCTATCCTCCACTCTCAGCTTTCCTTCTTCTAAACACGATTAGATCTCTTGAAGTACCTGGCAGGCTGCCTCTAAAACAGAAAAACCCTGGATGATATTTACCAAGCCATAATAAGAGATAACACACAACTTCCAGATGTCCCTTGTATTGGCAAACGGAAGTGTTGAAAACACTCAAAAGATAAAAACTAAAGGAATTTAGCATTTCTCCCAAATTGGCAACACAGATTGAAAAGATGACGTTCTGAGACCAATTTGAACACGGAACAGAAAATTCTATCAAAATATGGCACTGCATCCTTCTTTGGAAACCCATGATAAGCCAGAAGTTTTTGTGAAAAGAGACTCTACCCTTCAACATAATGAACCCTCCACATTTCAGCCTAACTCCTCAGAGAAGAAACACATGCACATATGCGCCTAGAGACTTGCCTGATGTGAAGTGAGAGCAGATGGACAAAGTTATTTTGTATT